>CM056378.1:4245478-4260478 GCA_029718625.1 Synaphobranchus kaupii
GCCAGGCTGTTGTACCACACAGACCTCACCCTCACCCAAAATCCATCTTTCTTCTTTCAATTCAATGAATTATGTTCTAAGAAAAATAATAAATAACCCCCATCCTCTCCAGAAGGAGTTATTTCCCTCACTTCTCATTTTGTTGATCTCCCTCCTCCTCTCTCTACCTCTGTCATTCCCTGTCCTGTTCTTCTTTCTTCTCTCTGCTGTCTCTTCCTGTAACCCCTTTCCCCTCCTCCCCTTGAAACCGAACGTCTCGTCTCGTCTCTCCCTCGCTCACCCCTCTCTCTTCCTCTTCCTCTCTCAGGGTCGAAGGACTACGTCCAGCAGGCTGCCGCCCCAATGACCACGGAGACGCACGGAGGGGAGGACGTAGCCGTCATGGCGCGGGGCCCCATGTCGCATCTCTTCCACGGAATCCAGGAGCAGAGCTACATCCCCTACGCTCTGGCCTACGCGGCTTGCATCGGGCAAGACCAGAGCCACTGTGTGTTCCAACAGTCCTCCGTCCCCACGCCCACGGTGTTCAACTCCGCCCCTGTCCCGCCCTTCGTTCACCTGACCGCTGTTCTCCTCAGCGTCCTGCTGGCTGCCGCACTGCACTGAGTCAGGGCAAAGCATGATGGGAAATATGACCTTTGAATGGCACCTGTGGATTTTGTAAAGCACTGAACTCTGATCACTTCCTTTTTTTTTTAAAAAACTGTTAAATTGCATATTTAAAAACTGTTTAATAAACTGTCAAATGTAGCAATAAAAAAAAAACTATCATAAGTTTTATAAATCAGTTTGTTTAAAAATGTTTTTTTTTCCTAATAAACCCAGGAGATCACTCTGTTGACTGGAGCCAGTCACCTTTTCTGGAGTAACACACAGCAAAAAATGTCAGTGTATATTGAACACTGCTTGTGTACATTTAACACCCTAGCCATGGTCTCATATAAACACCCTATGGTGTTAAATGTATTCCACAATTTTTGCTGTACACTGTTTTAGCGAGTGTATGTGTTTGTATAAAGGGTCGGGTGCTCTCTGTTGTACATGTGTGGCTCACCCTGCTACAGCGGTACGGACTGCACATGGTCCAGAGAAGGAGAGATCTCCTGTCTAACACAATCTCTTGTGATAGCGCCCCTCTTAGTTGCCCTTTCCCTGGGTGCTTTCCCTAGGCAATCTATTCACAAGGTTATATTAGTGCAACAAGTCAATGGCATTCGCCAGCCGTACTTATATCACATTTCTCCAGAGACTTCAGTCTACTCCGACGCGTATAAGGTGAGAGCATATTGGTTTCATCACACCATCTATCAGCGCAAGGATACAGGCTGGAGAAAAGAAAAATCACAGCTAACTTCTGCAAATGTCAGACGCTGTATATCACACTTATTGCTCCCCTGGGTCTACAGACTGCTTCTGTTCCAAAGGGGGCCGGTAATGGGCGTACAGAAAGACAACGTGGGCCAGGTCTGCGTTAAAGTCCTTTGTTCTTTGTGTTTGTTGGCCAGGCCTGCTCATTGGTGTTTCGTGCACATCTCCTCGTGGAAGAGGAACTAGCACGCGGGGTGTGACGCCAGGTTTGCAGAGGAAAGAGAGAAATTACGAAAATGCTAATCACGGTGCGCAATCCAACACTAAACCGCAGCCAATCGAAAACCCAATGGCGCACGTAAGATTTAATTTATTTCCCTTTCCTTCGCCTCAAACCCCAAAATGGACCAGACCAAGGCTTTTATCTCGAGCTCGCCTCGCATGCGAAGTAGCTACTGTATATCCCTGTCGAACCAGAATCCGTTGGTAGAAAATGTGTTCTTTACTCCCTGCTCGCATTCCAGCACCTGCGCTGTTTCATCTCCCATTCTCACGGTCCGCATCTCTAATTGAGAATAGGAGGAGGTGTGATAACTTGTTTTTATTTTTATTTTTTGTAGGCGTAATGCAAACTGTGATTATGTTAAAGCTTATGTTTATATTTATGTTAAAGTTATTATCCCTGTCCGGTCTTTCAGCGTCTGTTTGAAATTAAGGTGAGTCTGACCATAATTTTGCATTATGTAGCCTATGCCTATAAATATATCTGTATGCATTCATGATCGAACTTGTTATCAAATGCTGTGCGAATCTGTAGCCTAACCAGTAGAACAACAGCGGAAACTAGCCAGCTGGTGAGTGACTTTATTCTTAGAGAATTGTTTTAATGATTCTCCTGCTTCACAAATGATTATCTGAACTTTACGTTAGCCTACTTCCTGGCGTTTTATTGACTTAGCCTACACTCTCACTACAGTTCTTAATGTTTCGTATATATTCGTAAAATCCGTCTTCATCGTCAATTTGAATGTGTTTACAGCTTTATTATCTTTATGCAATTTTATATAACCAATTTATTCAACACACGACATGCAGGCCTAACTGTGTTGTGTCTTCTATGCCGCCAGTAGTGTGGCTTGTGATGGTTAGTAGGCTTATAATGTTTCACCTATTCACCGAAACGGAATGCCTCAATTTGTCAAAATTGCAGTGTGAAATCTGACCAATAGATGTCGCGACAACACAAGGATATTCCGTTCAAACACGTTACGTGTAATCTAGACTGGGACTTTTCGATCTTCAGTAGTCTAATGCCAGTGAGAAAACATGTTATGAAATGGGGAAGTCGAATATGGTCCTTCCGTTACAAGTATTGCAGTATTTTCCAACCACAATGAGGGACGTGTCTTGCAGTCTGTTCCTGCAGCTCTTTCCAGCTCTTAACATAATTTGTAGGCAATTTAATTTGTTTTTATTTTTTCTTATCTAAGTAAATACAAGGGCAAAAATTACACCACAGTGCGCAGGTCTATTCAGTGAAGGCACTCACCCATTGGTGTCATTTTAACTAATGTAACCAGTCACACATTACAGGAAACTACATTTTGCATAATACAAGACATTCCGACACTGTCTTCAAGGGTTTCTATAAAGTAAAATTGTTACATTTTGATCTAACCCCCTTCTTATACCTTAAAGCAACTATCTCAGTTTAATGTAACTTAAATCTCTTTCATTGGCACATTTATATTCAGTATTAAGTAGGTCTACACTTAACTGATAACCCAGGAGAGCTAAGGCTACTCTGTGTCATGCTTAGTATTTATACCAAGTTATTAAAAATATATAGCCTGATGTTTTTTAGTCGGGTATAATAGGTGCTCATACAGTATCCCTGCCGAAAATTCCAAGTAAGACCAGCTGGGATTCTACGCTGGTTTAAGCTGTGTTTTCCATACTAGCTGGTCTGTGGCTGGCTAAAATTAGTGTGTGGCTGGTCTAAGCTACCTGAATAAGCTGCAGCCAAACTGCTGGACTGGCTGACAGGCTGTTCGACCAGCTCAAACCAGCCAGAAATGTCACAAGCTTGTCAAGCTGGTTCAAGATGGAATTTTCAGCAGGAATGTTATATTTAGGGATATGGCTAATGTTTTCGGCATAAGAATGTCCTGAAAGCGAATTAACCAATTTATAATTAAAGCTGATTTTCATTTATTTATTTATTTTTTTGGGGGGGGGGGGGGGGGGAATTAGTTATAAGCATTTTTTATGTTTAATTTATATAGGCAATGCGTTATAATTTCTGGCAGTACCAGGAGCAAAAAAGTCACTCCTTTTAAATGTCATGATATTTCAAAACTAGCCTATAGACAGCACCCAATAAATAGGCTACATGACTTCATTTTCTATAAGACCTTCCATAAGACCTCGTTTTTCAAAGCTAGACTAAGCATTCTTAGGTCTTCATGGCATTCGGATATTACAGGAACAGGACGATGCGTGAATAGGCCTATTTCAGGGAATACTATGATTGTAGGCCTATTGCAGTATTCTAAATGTATGCATAATTTATAACACTGTTGGACAACCTTACAGGGACACACTGTATTGTATAGTTCAATGCAAACGTATTGGGACAGTGACGCCATTTTGTTATGATGTCATTTTGTTGTTTTGGCTCTGTGCTCCAGCCGATTGGATTTGAAATAAAACAATGAGGTTAAAGTGTGGACTGTCCGCTTGAATTCCAGGTTATTTACGTCCATATAGGGTGACCCCTGTAGGAATGTAAGTCATTTTTTACATAGACCCCCCATTTTAGGGGAGCCAACGTAGTGGGACAGTTGACTACTCAGCTGTTTCTTGGCCAGCTGTGTGTTGTTGCATCATTAGATCATGCACAAGCAAGCTAACAAAAAGTCTAGAGTTGATTCTAGATGTGGCGATTGCATTTGCAGTCTGTTGCTGTTTTCTCTCCACATGAGGATGAAACTGTCAGTAAAGCAGACCATCATAAGGCGGAACAATCAATATAAATTGATCAGAGACACAGCCAAAACATTGGGTGTATAAAGATCAACTGTTTGATACTTTGTTAGGAAGCAAGAATGCATTGGTGAGCTCAGCAATAGCAAATGACTGGTAGACCATGGAAGGCCACTGAAGTGGATGAGCAAAGAATACTCTAAATTGTGAAGAAACCCCCCTTGGCTAACAGATCAAGAACATTATCCAGGATATAGGTATAGATGTGCCAAACACTACCTTAAAGAGAGCTACACCAGCATAATCTCAGATGGTTCACTGCCAGATGCAAACCACTGAACATCAAGAACAGAACGGTCAGTTTAGAGTTCGCTAAAAAAATAAATGTCGAGTTCTGGAACAGAGTCTTATGGACAGATGAGATGAGTATTAACCTTAACCAAAGTGATGGAAAGAGGAAAGTGTAGAGAAAGAAACAAAGTTCTCATGATCCAAATGTATGAAAAGGGTTCTAATTCCTTCCTGTAATTCCTAAGAATCACCCGATATGGATGTAAATCCCTCAAATGAAAAAATCCCTCATCAAGAAATAATTATTTTTAACAAAACCACGTTGGCCACAATTATTGGCACCCCTGCATTTATATATAGAATAAAGTAATAATTTTTAATATTTGGTCACATATCCTTTGCATGCCATGACTTCCTGATGTCTGTGACCCAACAACATCAAAAGACTCTTGATATCTTATTTTCTGGTACTCTTACAAGCGATACTATAACATCTCTGCATTTGAATGGATCTCTATGGGAATTGGGGGGTGGGTCTAGATTTAGCTGTAAATTACACTGGAACAGTATGGAACACATGGTTGGCTAAATGGCTGTAAGTCATCAAGGGTCTGACGTATCAAACAAGCTTTAATCCATCACTCTGTTGCCAGATATGCAGTAGATATGGATGAATAACTTGAAGGGTTTCTTCTCCTGACTTATTTTTCCATAGAGTTCAATAGGAAAATTTGTCAGGAGAAACAACCCTTAAAGTGATCCATCCATATCTACTGCATATCTGGCAGCAGAGTGATTGTTTAATTATGTGTGTGTGTGTGTGTGTGTGTGTGTGTGTGTGTGTGTGTGTGTGTGTGTGTGTGTGTGTGTGTGTGTGTGTGTGTGTGTGTGTGTGTGTGTGTGTGTGTGTGTGTGTGTGTGTGTGTGTGTGCGCGCGCGCGCGCTTCTTTTCCTATATCGGAAAGAAGTCACTGCGCATAAATAACAGAAGATCTGTATTTCTTGTTACTTATTGTTTTTAAAAATCAATGGGGGGAGGGGGGGCACCCCCCGTGTGTCATCTGAGAACGGCTCTTATTTGAATTGACATTAGTCGCGGCGAATATATTTTTTTCCACACAACCCGCCTCTTTCTCTACTCTCCTCTCTCTTCTCTCTCTCTCGCTGCTGTAGTAGGCAGGTCGATTCTGTGATTTTATCCAATCAGGGTCGATTCCGCTCGCTATAAAAAACTAAAAAAACTAAACCTGATTTATATAGCCAGATTTCACATGGTTATTGGACCAATGCTCCTTGCTCGTTTACCTCTCGAGGATCAGCGATAGTAGAGCGCACGCAGAACGCGGGGATGTCAGAGATTAGATCCCGAGCTGGTGTGTGTGAACTTCACTGGCGGCGGTAGAAGGAAACCTCCCGCGCGCGGCCAATGCTGCTGCTGATTCCGTCTTGGCAATCGCTGTCCACCAGCAGTAGTGCTGAAACAGACGCATCGATCTTTCCTCGGGTGACGTAGTCGTAAGCGTGAGTGGGGGGCTCAGTTGAACAGACTAGAGAGACATAAATCACTATTGGGATGGACATAAAAACGCTATAACTGTAAGTGATAACAAAATAGAAAAATATAATAATATATCCAAGCAAAGCACAAGAACCAAGTGGTTGGACTTTTCTCCGCCCTCAGAGCAAGCACGTCGATCTCCTTGCAGGACTCACCGGGAATCCTTTAGGGAAAGAGGAAGAGATAAAGGGACTACAAGTCGATGAGGTATGCAGAGATACATTTCCAGACGGGAAACAGGTTATTTTTCCAACTAAAAGGCAACAATTACATCACGATAATGGGCTGTATCGGCTCGAAAACCCAGCTTGGTAAGACTGATTTTGCTGAGTTACATTCTCAAAGCACGGGTACCGCTCAAACCTCAAAGCACGGGTACCGTTTAAGGCAATTTGCGTTTCTGATTAATCTGGCTTGGCTCTTTGATGTATATTACTGAGAGCTGCTTTTCCTTCAGACCGTGGGTAATTTACCCTTCTGATGGAGCTTATGAATCTGGAGGCTCGCGCCGTGCGCTAGTGTCTGCGGTGGTTTTAAGCAGGGTAGAAATTTAAACAAACGGTTTGTATTGTTGACGCAGTCTAAGGGAAACAACCACTGGAGCATCTGCGTGTTAGTATTGATAGTAGGAGAGTGGTTATTCTTCATATTTGTAGTGCCTAGCAAGGAAGAGTTGAATTGCAGTCTCAGGTATCAGGCTGCAGTGTTTGGCACGGCCGGGATCATATTTGTGACCAAACGCTTTAGGCGCAATGCTTTTGACTGCAATGACCAATTTTAGCTGTAAGGTAAGACCGAATTACTGTATCTGAATGTAGTATGCAATGTATGCCGTACACCACACTGAAAATATACTGTCTAATTCACCCTTTTCTAAAAGAAATAAAGAAAGATAGTTATAAGAAATATGTATATTTTATCCGTAAAATATATGTGAATGAAAAGACAAAACAAGACTTTTGACGGAATAGGCTTCCTTGGTTGACACACCAATCTTTTTAAATGTTACGATTGTTGTTTACATTATTATCGGCCAATGATCTGTTCATTAATCTAGCTATGATTACCTTTTTATCTACTCGATGTCTTTCCTCTTGACACATCTTTTCCCTCCCTCTTAGAGGTGATGAATTTGACAAGGGCCTTGAATGAGCGACAAATCACACGCTCCCCTACATTCATCGCGCTCTCAAGATCACACACTTGTACCCACGAGCAAACATGAAATACAACCGCCTTGCTATTCTGTAGCCTCGACAAATACCCCAGATTTATTTTCATCACTTTAATCGCTAACCTTTTACTGCCACTCCCTAATTATTTATGATGTATTTGCCTTCAACACTGTTCAGAACACAGATAATAAAGCCTTGAATGGAGGTTCCACATTAGGCTGATGTTTGTTACTGACTTGTCCTTTAGAAATAAACACATTCCCAAAACACAACGTGTGGAGGTTGTTCTCAAATTTGACACGTTATTATGCCACACCAGATATTCCTAATATCGTTACGTACATCGTGTAATACATTCCTGTCGTTTGTGGTAGGTGTTAAAATGTATTTAGCGCTGATTGGAAGGACGTAAATAATAGCTTACTTTGATTAAATTTGTCGACGTTAATTCAAATTAAGATATCCCATTGCTTAAATCTAGTGTGGAGAAATATGTGAGTGTTTTACACACTCCTTTTACCTTAGCTGATGGGTGCATTGCCCTCAATTGAAGGACATTTGGTTGAAAGAGAAAAACAAACCGTTAAAACATGTTTTCTATTTGCTGGTCCTGTGCTCTACGTTCTTTGCGATTAAGAATAGTATTGCAAACAGGTGCAATTATCCAACTACAGTACGGATTGATTGTGCCTCATTAGAAACAATCACTTAAAATCATATTGCCAAGGAACAATGTGGTAGGCTATTCAACTGGTGACGGAAGATGGTATTTTCTTTATTTTTCAGCGTTTCATCTCAGGAGCTCATTGTGGTCATTGGTGAAAACAACACACTCTCCTTCCCCCTTCTACCCTCCCGTCACAATGACATCACTGTGTGCTGTCTTGACCCAATTACCGTTATTCTTCATTAGTCTTCTCAGAAGGGCAGGGGGAAATAGGGATGCGCTGTAACGGTTTCGGTGCTGTTACTATGACAACTAGAGGAGAACTGTGGAGCTGTACGCACTAGCAAAAGTCAAATGCCGTTTATGCAAACAAACAAATATAGACAAACGCGCACGTACGTGCAAGAATGCACACCCACAAATGAAGACTTCTCGTCTGGCACTGCCATTTAAACCTGAGATACGAATGCATAGCGCGTTAGAACGTATGTTAATCAAGAATTAAGTTGTCGTAGGCTAATTATTAGATTCGAACCTAAAGGTAAACCAAGCAGCAGTTCCTCATCAAAGTGTCAGTAAAAGGACGTGTTATTCAACTGTATTAGCAAACGCTTTGCTGAGCTTTGTGAAGCGAATCAAACTTGGCATGAAAGAATTAGCATTGACTGAGGGGGAGTTTTGTTTTATTTATGATATTTGGTTTCGAACGTCAAATAAAACCAACTTTACCTCAGTTGAGCATTGATTGTTCAACACAGAAAATGTTAATGGTCTGTCATATTGCACCATTGGAGTACGAGCACACGCTGGTAGATGTTCAAATTATTAGTGTTAAATTTACTAGTTTCCTACCGTATGAACACAGAACCCTGACATTGCAATCCGAAAAGGCCGCGCCGTTTTTATAGTGGTGCATAGCTGTGTGTGTGTGTGTGTGTGTGTGTGTGTGTGTGTGTGTGTGTGTGTGTGTGTGTGTGTGTGTGTGTGTGTGTGTGTGTGTGTTGTGTGTGAGAAAGGGAGAGAGAGCTAGAGAGAGAGAAAGAGAGACAGAGATGTAGTGTGAATAAAAGTATGTCCTGACTTCTAGTATAAGTCATCTACTTGTTGATCTTGCAACATGATGTAAATATTTCATAAGAGAAAATAAATCTTTCTTGGCCGTCTATCAAGCTAATGCTACGTTTAGTAGTCATCAATTGTTGTGTGCAATTATTTGTCTGCGTCCAATAAGATTAACTTGAAAACATGTTATTTAACATCCTGTGACAAACATTTGAAGCAATATCATATACATTAGGCTATTTATGGCACCTCTATACAGTAGCGCATCAGAATAGTAATAGATTCATTTCCAGAACAAATACGTGCACGTATAAATATTAACTGTACTCAGTCGTGGCACAGCATAGTCTTTTTTGTCTGTGTATTTTTACTGATTTGCTCATTTTAATCACACTATTTCAGCAACAGGTCGATGTGTTGTCATAGCGACAAGTAATGAAGTGTAGGGGGATCTCAGCAGGTGAAATCATCCGTAAGACAAAATCCGGTAATTTAAATGTTTGCTATTTATTTGTTGCACCATATCATATCAGCATTGGTACATGTTATGGGAAATTATGCTCATCCTATTTGACAATTAAAGGGTCCAGTGACAACATTTATCTCTGATTAAAATGTTCATCCGTAAAGCACAGATCTTCTGATCATCACCAGGATCCATCATGACACCAACCAATACAATCTCTGCAAAGGACATAAAAAGGCATTTGATACGAAGTTTAAGTGTCCCTTTAGACATAGTAGGCCTACTATACAGTGCTATCCGAGAATGAGCCATTTGAACTGGGCCGTTAATGGAGCATTTATGCTGGTGAGTGATAAGGGCAAAGCAAGATGCTACTATTTTACACCCAGTAGAATAGTAAGGGTCAGATTCAGAGACTGGCCATAAGGCACTGTAGGCCAATTGCGATGATGGAAAGTCAGCTTGGATTTGTGTTTTAATTAATTGTGCACGCTCTTAAAATGGCATGAGATTAATTAATCACGTGTGTCCGTGGACGTAAACCTCGATGTAACTGAAAGTTTAAAAGTTTAAATCACATAATCGTTTGGAATAGAGTAGGAGAAGATAATAGCGCATTTCATTGCGGTTTTATTTTTTATTGTTACCCTGCCTACTCTTAACCTATGCATCGAGCTTGGATGATGTGTATGGCCAGGTTCAGGTAAGCTTATGCAGTTCTGTATTGTATAGATGGAATCTCGGAACGATTTCTTAAATTCATTCCTATTTTTTATATTTCTTCTCTATTTCCAATCGATTTTATAAATGATGCGGCTTTTGTATACGTATTAAGACTATGGAGGACGGAGGGTGTCCTTATGTCGCTTACATAACCTGTGCAGAATAATGTCTTATACGTTGGCAAACATATATTTAAGCTATGGCTTATGGAACGTACAAAACACGTAACATATAATATAATAAACAAAGTATAAAAATAAAAATAAAACGCATAATTTTACAACTGTATTTACTGTTTTCAACTTACTCAAGTTGAATTTGGGGAAATGTTCTCAGTATGAAAAATCACCTCAGCTGAGAAAGTTACACGGTTATGACCCTTCTGCGTGAACGATCAGGGGTTATGGTCCGTTCTATCACACCAAACTACTGTGTGAGGAAAAAAAAAAATAATGGTAGGTGACTGTTGTGCTATTTTTGTCATGAGCAGCAGGTGGAAAAGGCTGTCATTTTTATGTTTGGCTTATACTCAGATGGTGGCACGCGAAATGAAGGATAGGAAATTCGCGTTGACAGATAATTCAGCCCGTCCCTCTACAATTACTCGCATCTGTCACACTTGCCTGCCACGCACAAAACATAGGGCAGTGGAACAGCTCGCATAATTCTATTATCTTATCGGAATGGGTTCAAATACGACCTAGGAGATAGTGCCACTCGCTGTGGTCGGAGAAGCTTCATACTTATTTTAGGCCTATTTCGTCCAGTCAGAGAGTTCCTCACATTTGAGCGAGGGGATTGCGGAAGGCAGTCGGAATGGCATTAATTCAGCAGTATAATAAATTGGGTTTCTTCAGGTGTATTCTTAATGCTATGCACTTTTATAAAATAACTAAGTCATTTTGATGTCTTATGGAGAGCTGTTGAGTGTTAACCTAGGTAGCATATGGAAGGCGCGAGCCTCGCTATCCCAGTGTCCGCAAGATGCACATCTAACCACCTGACACCCGCCCCTTTCCCGCACCGGCGCAAAGCTTGAACCAGCGAAAAAAGGTCACTGCACCTTGGCCGCATGGCACAGCATGACTGCGCAGACCACCTGCACCGCACGAATGAAACACCCTACCATGGTACCCCTTCACGTGGACCCAGCCTCCTTCCAACATGCAACCATTTCGACTATATCTCACGGGACACAGTTGTATCCTCTTGAAGAGAAAATCTGATCACTTTCATTTTGATGGTGTAAATGAGATGTAACGAAATTCAGATTTGACGCTCGCAATTCTATGATGTGAAACAAATGAACGATACGTTGGTGAGGCTGTATCGTTTAAGTCCTGAAAAATAATTGTGGCGCTGGGCTACCATGGAAGGCTTGCTGAGCGTTCTTAAACATATTAAACGTATTATTTGTGTGTCCTTGGTGGCTTGATGAATCGTGAGGAGGAAAGCGAGATGCCGTTTCTGTCTTTCCCTCTCACAGTGCCTGTCGACCGTACGTTGCGCGTGGACTGGAGCGCAGCGAGTTCCTTTTCAGATCTCACGCTCTTGGGGAACACTCGGACCAGCTTGGCACGGGGACTTTTACAATGTGCGCTGCTAGAAAGCTGGAACCACTGTGAGGTGCTGATCTTTCAGTCTGACCCACTTTTCCCCGTTTCCATAATTCATTCCCCTGGATACAGAGGTCCAGCTTGAAATTCACCTTACTATCTGTTTGTCATGACCTAACGATTTTAAGGCTAACCAAACCATGGACACTATAGAATATATTTACAGAGGTGTTTACGTATTTGTTTATTTGTCTGTGTATATGGAGTTGGCTCCCTGCCTAGAATATACCTTCTGGTCACCCAGTAATAGAAGTGGAAGAGAGCATATAGGCTACAGATTAAATTATCCATCCAAAAAACAATTATACATGATGTGTATGTTTGTACTTTAGTTGGAATTGAACGGAGTGTTCCTGGCCTGTCCCGAGCGTATCTTGTGTGAAACGCGATATGATGTATGGCAAGAGTCACCAAATAATCAAAGATGACAGAAGCTCTCAACAGAGTTCTCACGAAACTCTGTAATCCAGTATGTGAAGCAGAAAATTATTTTCTCAACCTTTCCTGGTTTAATAATTACCTAATTAACCAAGCTATACGAGTCGTTAAGGAGTGATTTCGCATTGGGTTCTTTATTCTGCTTTTATTAAATGTTCACCAGTTAGTTTTCTAATTATTCGCAAGTCATTCAAAGTAATTAGCAATGAATTTTTAATGCGGATTTCAAACGTAATCTCGATGTCATTGAATGTAATGATTCTTGCCTTCAACTAAATGGAATTAAATAGCGCCAGTATAGAGATATGGATGGTTAGAGTTGGACGGCCTCGTAGCATTATGCATTTTATTTCTGTATTGCTTGTGCGCTCTAGCAGTTCTGGCGCACTTCGCTTTTGTGAAAGTTGTGCGTCTTGATGTCATCATGCAGATCGCGCGCAGAACTCTGTTCAGAACTGAATTCAACATATGATAGATGTTTCGAACACAATGATGTTCCAATAGTGCATTCCACCTATATGCGGAGGCTATGAAGGCAATTTATTAGCATACGTGCGCAAACAAAGGGTAGTGAAAACTCCAACGTTATTATTATGAAAAATATGTTTGGTCCGCACGAAACCTATTTAAATATTACGGGAAGAACGATAGGCCCAATTCACCGGTATTGATTACCAAGTGACTCAGAAAAGTAAATAACAGCTGATAACAACACAACACGATAACACTATTGCTCGATTAGAGTCACAAATCTATTTACATACTGTAGGCCTCTAGTTTACATTTAATTGTTAATACATGGATTTTCACATACATTTTAAATGGCTGAAATATATTGTTTGTTTCGAATTATTTCATTCACTGTCGGAAAAGTAATATTTAAATTAGGGGGGGGGGGGGGGGTCCTTAGCAAACGAGCAGCTCTGATTGTCGACCGCAGGATTTCCTCGTGGCACCGAGGCTGCGAGCGCACTACCCTAATGGGAATCTTCTGTAGAAATCCACAACCTGAGCCATACGCTCGATTACCATGTGTGAGTCTCTTTGCAGGATTGCAGCCGAAGCGTGCACGTTGATTGACAAGCTTTCACAGTACCTACTTTCCATAGAATCACAAGGGGACGTGTGTCGGCTTGTCGCCTTCTCCTGTTCAACAAGCATTGCACTGTAATGCTGTCTCTGCCTCCATGTTGCTGAAAGCTCATAGCTTTTACCGAAGCTCTCAATGTTCGACAGACTAAAAGGACTGAGAGCGCGAGGCCGGAAGAG
This sequence comes from Synaphobranchus kaupii, assembly GCA_029718625.1. NCBI lineage: Eukaryota > Metazoa > Chordata > Actinopteri > Anguilliformes > Synaphobranchidae > Synaphobranchus > Synaphobranchus kaupii. The sequence goes on from CM056378.1 coordinate 4,259,037, forward strand.
GCTAAAGAAGGTTGCAGCAAGCAGCAGTGAGTATCGAAAGTGGTGCATGTGACGTCATCCGCAAATCACGCAGTGTATCCTGAGAGAAATCGTTCCATGGTGACGGGTTGCTATAGAAATGCACCTTTAGTGGAAAGTTGGGAGAACGAGATCCGTTTTTACTGCACAGCCGAGCAAAGGGGCTGCAAAAGCGCGAGCATCGACGTGGCATGTTCGTGAAGTGGAATTCGCCATGTGCCCTTCCTTATGTGGAAATGCTGCTGTTCTTTGATAGAGCGATGGGCGTTGTCACGGAAGAAGGCATTGTGGTATCACATTTCCGTACTATCAATTGTATTTGCTGATTCGTATTTTGTTTTTGTGTTGTGATGGTGTGCGTCGTAATTCCATTATTGTTTGCGAACTAGTTTGTGGTAGATGTATTCACTTTTGATTGCGGATTATGTTGACGGAAATACGGGAGCTGTCCAGGTCCTGAAACCTGTAGTGTATGTTTTCTACCAGCTTCGCGCGGTCTGTCTGCTGCATCCGCGCGCCTCTCCAGTCTCCGTTATTATTGTGCAGCCACGGTCTTGCCTTGACCATTCAAAAACACATCTATGCATTCTTTATATAATTATGCGTGAACTAGTTTCTCATGCTTACAGAATATCGACTTTGGGTGGATTTATTTAACCTATACCTTTATAGTGAAGTCAATTAATAGACTGCATTATGATGTACGTGTTGCTATTCTTGTGACTAACTGGTATTGGTGGATTTATTGGAGAAATGTATCGATTTTATTTTATTTTTAATTTATTTAATTTTACCTGGAATGGAGACGGACGGAGTATGTTTGGCGCAGGGGCAGCGAACAAAAGATAGTGAACGCCACACGAGCCTGCACTGTTAAAAATGATTTGTTGACTCAACTGGACTACGTCAAGTCATCTTGTTGCTTTGACTGAGTTAAGTTGAGTCAAGTTCAGTCAACATATAGTGTCAATGTTATTACACTTCAATAAATTAGTTGATACAACATGTAGTCTGTTGACTCAACTTAACTCAGTCAAAGCAACAAGATGACTTGACTTAGTCAAGTTGAGTCAACAAATCATTTTAACAGTGTTGTTTACGAACCGAACAATGGTAACGTCGATACCTTCTGTATTCAAGAGATTCACTAGACCGTGTGAATTACGCTCGGGAGATTTTCCACATCGTCTATGCACACTAAGGTCAAACACAGGGCAACATGTCATTAAAGGAGTGACACTGTTATTATTCATACTGAACAGTTCACCATTCGGCGCGCCCTCTGTTCAGTGGGGCAGTAGGGGAACGGAAGGTACAGGAGGTGTTGCAAGAATTCCCTTGCGATCCATGACAGACATAATCACGCAGAAATATCAGCCCTCTAGGGGGCTTTGGCTATTTATACTTTTGGTATTTAGCACGTA
>CM056378.1:4267978-4300478 GCA_029718625.1 Synaphobranchus kaupii
TAATACTAATAATAATTGTAATACTTTGAATAAAGAATACAAATATACATTATATATTTAAAAAACAAACATATGAATTGGTGGGGTCATTTCTTTTTCTCTCTCTCTCTCACTCTAGCTCACTCACTCTTAGTAGGTCACAAGGTTAGGACAAGTGGCGTGCAAATTTTACATATAGAGAAAAGAGTTATAGAGGAGCTGGTGTATGGTGGCTTTAAACAGTGGTACGCTCTGACCCCCCCCCCCCTCATAATTGCATCCTTTGGCACAGAGCTCCTCATTGTACAAATGCAAAATACCCCTCCCCCTGAAGCAGTTGGATGGCATGGCGCTTCTATTGTCCCACTGCCCTACTTTCCTCCTCTGAAAACAATTTTTGTTCCGCGGCGCAATTTGATATTCCAGCATTCATCCCTCCTGAAAGTTTAATTTGATTCCTGTGCGGCAAATGAGGGGAGAGGGAGTGGGAGGGTGCGGACAGCTCGTCCGACCGCCTGGAAACACAGCTTAGTTCACTAGATCTCTCTGCTGTCTGGTGATAACAATTTACCAACAAGAACGTACATTTTCAGTATTGCTATGCGCTTTCAAATGCACAGTAATATCTCTTGGCAGTCCTCAGTGGCGCGTGGCTACTTGTTTATTTCTTTGGGTTTTGCGTGTGATTATCCAGGCTGGCTGTGTGATGAAGTCACCCCCATAACCCTGAATCCTGTTCCCTGTATTCTCCTCCACTGATAAAGCCCTCCTATTCCCACCTCTGTCTGTTCCCCCTCAGACACGATGGCGTACCCCCACTACCAGCGGGTTTTGGGTTTTGTGTGTGACTATTGGGGCTGTGTGACTAAGTCACCCATAACCCTGAATCCTGTTCCCTGTATTCTCTTCCAGTGATGAATTCCCCCTGTTCCCACCTCTGTCTGTTCCCCCTCAGACACGACGGCGTACCCCCACTACCTGCGGGACCTCCTGCACAGCCAGGTGTGCCAGCAGCTGGTGACCCGCGCCCCCTGTGAGGGGGACAGCAGCGCCGAGCCCTCGCCCGCGGGCGGCTCGCCCGACACCCTGTGCTCCAGCCTGTGCAGCCTGGAGGACCACCCGCTGCTGCGCGACCTGGGCTGCCCGTCCGCCTCGCCCGCCGACCTGGCCGCCAAGATCCTGGGCGCGCTGCAGGGCGGGGAGGAGCTGCTGGCGCGGCTGCAGCAGCGGGCCGGCGGGGACTGCGCTTTCCGCAGCCTCAGGCGGGCGCCCGGCGACGACTCGTCCTTCTCCATCTCGTACTCCGAGTCCTTCCTGTCCCCGGCCGAGGACGACGACCTGCCCTGCAAGGACTACGAGAGCGTCTGTCGGGACGACCCGCCGGGGTACGCCGGCCGCAGGAAGGTCTCCGACGTGGCCTCCTCCGGGGTGGTGTCTCTGGATGACGAAGAGGAGGAGGAGGAGGACGAAGGACGGAGGGAGCAGGGGTAGTGATTTCTCCTCCCTCAGGGTTTATTTCATTTGGTTTTTATTGCACCCTGCATTACCCTCACATCCCCCCAAACCCACTCCTCCCCTCTAACAATGGTCTCTATTACCCCTTTAAACCTTTTTGGCATGTTCCTTTGACCTTTGACCAATCTATTTCCTCTTCCTCTTACTCTGTGTTTGCGTCCCTTATTCTCCCACCCTTGTTCCGCCCCTCCCCCTTCCCGCCTGCTTTGCAATTTATTCATATATTTTTGTGTCGCGGCGTCCAAACAATCGTTGTGTGTCAGCAGTGGGAGGGGAGGGACGGACGGACGGACAGCAGCCTCTGTGTTTGGCACAAACCGGTCGCCTGTGGGTTTGGCCAAAGGCTCACGAGCACACAGAGGAGAACAAAAGGGACAAAAACCGAGGAACAGAAATGATTTTTTTTAAAAGCTGAAAATGAAATATCTTTTGCATGTATTGCAAGTGCTGAAATGAACATGCGGGCTGATGTGGTCTTGAGCACAGTTTGTATTTCCCGCTGTTATAAAACCCCCATCCTACTCCACCCTACCCTCCCACATCCTCCCATTACACACCTCTCTCCCCACCACCCCGACCCCCCCCCCCCCCCCACCTCCCCCTCCACCCCCCCCTCCTGTCCTGAACCCACTGACCAAATTGTCTACAATGGAAATCCAGACATGGCATCCTAAACCCTTCCTTGCGTGAAAGACTACAGCTCCTCAAACGGCATGGCTTGCTGAGTATGCCAATCTATTAACCTGTCACTAAAAATTATAAGCAAATGCTGGAATGTTCTTAAACTGACAAGATTATGTCTTTTAAAAAAAATATTTCTCACAGACTAATGAAATAAGGGTATGCTTTTCTTGTACTAGTTTTCTATCATTCAACATGTTATTATGATAATTATTATGATTCGGATCATGAGAACATATACCTGAGGGGTTATGGGAAGATGGGTTTTTTTGTCCTGGACGTCTCTGAGGAAGAACTCTCATGGCTGTCTTAAAAAAAGCAGAATGTTCTTGAAGTAACCCTTCAGTGCTAGAAGGTTTGGTTAAAAAAAACTTGGAAAATAGACAAAAAAACAGAAATACTAGATTTGAGTGATGCAGTGGAGGAGAGGTGAATTGTGTCTCAGATTTTCTATATTTTTGTATGCGTCGTCATGCTTTGATCTCCTTGACTGTGCGGCGTGGCTGTGTCCGTGATTTGCACGAAGCTAATGTGGCCGTTGGTTTCTCATCTCTTTGTTATCACTGTGTGATATGGTCTAATGGAACAAAACAAAAAAAACAAATGGGAAAAAAAATCTCACTTTTTTTAAGAGAATACTGTGATATAGTTTGTTATTTTTACTGCCGTGTCCTTTTCTGCAGGCATTTCCATTCCTTTCGAAATTATTTTCTGTTATTTTTCTCTTTACTAAATGTAACTGATTTACGCTTTCTTAATCCTCTGCTGCCATATCACAGTTTCTTTATCCTTTTGCCCACTTATTCCTCTTCTTAGTTATCAGCTTAGTGCTCTGCCTCCCTCTCTCTCTCACTGGTTTTCCACAGTGGGAACAGCTGACATGCATGTCTTAGAAGAAGGAAAATGGTGGAAGATCAGTGGTCCTTGAACATATAGTATAGCAGATTTGTAATTGAAGCAGAAAAAAACACACACTGAGTCAGATTTTATCCACTGAGTCCTTTTTGATAAATTGCCGCTTTGGTTAAATTATGAGTATGACCTGACGAGTCAAAAAGTCACTCTCTTAGGGCATGATTTACTAAGACCTTTACTGATTTACTAAATGTTACCACACACAAAACCAATAACATGACCAATAATTGGTCATGTTATTTGTTTTGCACAAATAATTGATTGTGTTATTAGTTTTGAGCGTAATAAAAGGCTTTGCGTATGCTACAGATCTTAGTAAATCAGGCCCTCGGGACGTCCCACCTACCCCAGAGTTTTAGGAAGTCTTGGCCTTCATTTAAATCCTTAGCCCTCTGTTTAGTTCTGTTTGCAACAGTAATGAATATAGGGAAAAATTGCTTTGTCAATGGTAGGGAAACTCTAGACTCAAATGTACAAAAGCAACCACAGGTGCACTCCCTATCTTTCTAGGATTTGAATATCAACCTTAACAGTGTCCAAACATTTGACAGGCCTCAAGACCGCAAAAGTCTGATAAACAATACAATATCTCTGTTACCCTCTAAAAATGGTGCTGTCTCTTGTGAGGTTATGGTGAATTAGCAACAGCGATGGGCTGCACAGTATTCTGTGGTGGTGTACTATGAGCCAATCAAGACTCTGGAATATCGGAGCATACCAAGTTGTGCGTAGGACAGAGGGGGTTGTAAAAATACCTGAGAATGCCTCAAAAGGGCTGTAGGACTCATTTCTCCTTGAGTGGGGGAGATGGTAAAGACCACAATCATGGCCAGGAAAGCAATTTTGGATTCTCTGTTGGTTTTATTTCAATATTCTGCCAAATGCAAATATAGCATGGATAATTACGCTGATAAACAACACTGTAATATAACAAGCACATTAGCCCACCTAGCTGACCTTTTCTGTTAATTACATGGACTGCATTTTTGTTGAAAACAGGCCGTCAAACATTATCTGCATTTCACATTCTGCTGGGCATTATCAGGGCAGTGCTGCCACGTGCAGTTTGCTCTCTGACTCTCCCGTATGGCCCAAACCCTTGTCACTTGGTCACATGACAGCAGATCTCCGTTTGATGTTGAGCTTAGGTTCTTAGATTTTGTAACGCATATAAAATAAATATTTTTTTAGGCAGGAGAAGTGGAAAGTGCGGTCATTGGCCTGGGCTGGGCCTTGCCGAGAGAGTCAGTCTAACTCAGGTGCACCTCAAATGCTGTGCCTTCATCCCTGTCCTTCCTCATCCTCATGTCCCACATTTCCTCTCTAATTCTTCCTTCTCAACATTAGCCAGGTCTTGATTGTTTGTTTTTTTGAGACAATTGCAGTCTCTCATTCTTTGAAAATGTCTCCATAGATTTTTCAGCACCAGCAGTTTCCTTCAGTTATTTTAGTTTTGACTATTGGAAAGCTGTTCCAGAGACTATACCGGTTTTGGTGCAGCTGGGTTTGAGGGTGGCAGTGTTTGTGGTGAATATTGTGGATAACAGGGTGTGAGGGTGGCAACCTTTGTGCTAGTCAGGCCTGAAGGAGAATGTCTTTGACAGTGCTTCAGGGCAGTATAGGGGACTGTCAGTGCCCATATCTGTCAGTGTTTGTTTACCAATTGTATCTGCCAGTGTCCTGTCCATATAACGCACCTTGCTGCAGGACTGAGATACACTCGCTCGAGGCCTGTCACACACAAGCGCGGCTACGACTCGCGCGGCTCTCCCCAGCCCCGGGGAACAGACTGCCTCTGAGCTATTACATAACAGATGGAAGACCGAGCGTTACCTCTGCCGACAAGCAATTAGCTGTGATTATGAAATCCACTGATGACAGGAGCTCGTGAATCACGGCGCTAAAGAGAGCTCTGTTACATGCTGTCTTTCTTTCCTCTTCCCCTTACTTCCCAATATCTCTCTCTTTCTTTCTCTTTCTTTCTCTGTCTCTCTCATTCTCTCTCATTCTCTCAGTCTATCTTTCTAAAAATGTAAAGGCAAATGCTTATTTGTTTCATGTCACTACACTGAGGTCCTATAGAGGTCCACTGCCCCCAGTATTCAATGGCATTGGGCACTTTTGAGTGGCAGTGATGCCACTAGCTGCATCATATTTCCTGTCTGTGTGTATGCCTGTGCGTTGGGGGGGGACTTGTGTGTTTCTATAAAAAGATTTTACACGTCTAAGAGCCCTGATTGGGCTGAGAGTGGGCAAAGCCTACCATACACAGCAGGCGTCCCCACAGGGTGTGTGCCGTTACCGGCCTCCTACTGTCTCCTTCCACATCACTCTCATTATATGGCCTAGCAAACCAGGCCCGACACAGAGTGAGTGCACTTATATAGATGTGCATTATATTCATAGATTAGAGAGCAAAAAAAGAATGAGTGTCATGTTTAACTCACATTAGCCTTTGTCGGTGCTGGAGTCTTTAATTATAGTATCCCATCATCCTCCGAGAAAAAGCTAAACAGGGAAGTGCTCTCCGGCAGGTCCCCACTCGCCTCTCGCACAGTCAGTTTGAATATGGAACCCTCTCACTCTGACAGAGGTGCCAGCCTCCTGGAGGATCCACAAGCCTCACAGCTTCATTTTCATTCTCTTGCATCGATTTTGTTGTTTGACTTTGCGTTCCAGCCTCCTCGTTGACTATCTATCTGCCTCTATCCACCTGTCTACCTGCCCATTTGTTTGTGTAATTGTGGGCAGGGGGTAGTACTGTTTCTATCCTCAGTCATTTTCATAGGTGCCTCAGTGTTTGTCATGCCTTGTTGCACTGGCTGATTTTGGAAGCAGTTATCAGATGCTTGTCTGGCCAGACCACAAGTCACATGGTCTAGGGTCTTGTTCACGCTCTGCCAGAGGCGAGTCAAACGTGCATACTTTCCCCCTCATTAACTTGTCAGTCACAAACACATACACGAACACACTCACATACGGTTTACAGTCCCAGACACTGATCCTGGATCAGTAGCCACCTTTTCACACAAATAACCTGGGTTATGATTAATGGTGTCTAAGCTGATCCTGCATCAGTTGTTTGTACAAGGTACAGAGAATCCAATCTTACTTTTCTCTTCAAAAATACTCTTTCCGCTCAGGAAAGGAAGAACAGTGGTCTGCATGGTTCTGTAGTGGTTCTCTGTGGGTTTCATCCACAACAAACTGTCCACAATCCTTCGTCTTTCCCACTGTCCAGGTGTAAGAAGGTAAGAAGGGTGTGTCCAGTTGTAAGAAGGGTGTGTCCAGGCATAAGAAGGGTGTGTCCAGGTGTACGCAGAGTGACAGAGAGAGGCAGCCCCAGCAAGTGCTGAACTGTAGATTCTTTTTTTCTGAACGAAGAGCACCTTTGTTGGTTGATTTCAGTTGAGAAAATGGGTTCTCAGGACTATATCGAAATGCTAGCCTGCTTGAATGAACAATGCATCCTTAAATGTGCATGGTGACCTTGGCTGTTTGTTATTGGTTGACGGTTGAATGTGCATGTAAGGGAGGTAGGTGACAGTGAGGGTGATTATGGGGATGATGGAGCTGTCAGTTGATACAATGACAGCAGACAAGGAGGGGCTCAAGTCCTTGAGAACAGCATTGATTTAAATTCTCATGCAAATGTAGTCCTTACAGTTGGTTGTAAGACTAGTTTTTCCCATCCACCTGCCTTAGATGGTAACACTTTACAATAGGGGTACCCTGATTAAAATTAATTAATACAGTAGTAAATATTAATTAAACGTTAATTAACATTTTATTAAGATTTATTAAAGTTCATTAAACTAAGATCAAAAAATGCATTAATAAATGGTTACTAAAAATTATGGTATGGTAAGTCATACCCCCAATAAAGTCCACACACAATTTGAAACTAAATAGTTGTCATATTGATTTCAGGCTGTTGGTTTGTAGGTTGTGTACATTTGGCCAGCAGTGGCATCATGGCATTTTTGGAGGGGGCATAGGGTCAAGATTACACTTAGAAATTATTCACATCCATCATGATAAACTATTTGTTACCACTTTTTTGTAGATGTGTGCCATTTTGATGGAAAACAGAAACACAGAGACCCTTTATGAACATTAACAAAGACATTACTATTTAAGGAATTGGCTTAAGTGGGGACTCCATTATATACCTAGTATTTAACACAAACTATAATCTTATTTAACCATTTATTAATGTATTAATTGATCTTAGTTAACATTCATAAACCTTACTAAACACATGTTAACAATGAACTGTTAATTAACATTTACTACATCATAAATTAATGTTAATTAGTGTACCCTCATTGTAAGGTTTTACCCCTTAGTTAATTGATGTCATTATTTGGATAGTCAAATCTGACCATGAGATTGTGGTTTAAAATGAGAAGGTTATTTTTAGGTGCCTGAAAGCCCAAAAACTCAAAGGCACTTTGAAGCACCAGCATTACGCACTCCTTGGCATCACTGCAGCTCCTGGCCTGAGATCTGAACTCTGAAGCAGGCCGCCTCCCTCCCTCAAACCTCCTCTCCTTCGGCTCCTCCCACAGTGCTTTCTGTACAAACTCATTCTCTTTCTATTTTTCAATCTTGTTTGCTTCTTTTTTAATCTTTTGGAATGATTGATAATTGGTAGACAAACTGTTTTCTCTTTCTTTGTTGCAGCGCTTGCCATTATTTGAAGTTATGAATAAAAATCTTTAATGTTATTCCCTTCCTGCATAGCGCCGTGTACTTTTCTTTTCCTGTGGATAAACTTCAGGCAGGTGACAGGGTGTCATATATTCAAGGGAGAGCTTGCTTAGGAAAAATTCAGACCCAAAGCTGCTTTTTCCTCAAGTCAACTGTTTAAAAGAGAAACATTTACGGAGATTTACAGAAATTTACATTGAGATTTACAGAAATTTACATTGAGTCTAATACTTGTCGTGTTAGACTCAATCTCTTCGAACTGCAGGCTGTATTCAGCCAAGTGTGCCAGATCTTGATCCAGAGGGCAGAGCAGTGATGTTTCCTCTGCCTCAAATCAAGCACAAATCAAGCACGACACACGTGATCTTCAGCACAGCGGATTGATTGTAGGGGCGAAGACTCAGATGCCTGGTTCCCCTGTTGGCGAGCAGAACCAAGCCTATTTAGCAACCGACTGCCTCTCTCACAGCTCAGACGTTAAGGAGTAGATCAATAACCTCACAGCCTGCCAACCAGGCGGTAAGTCATTTGAACACTTCAGAGAACACTGCTGCGTTCTTCCTTTCCCTCCCTGTCACATATTCTCTCTCTCTCCTTTTCTTCCCTTGTTCCATGTTGAATGGTGGACCGACTGGACAGTGATATCTGTACTGGGAAATTTGGTTCTCTCTTCTTGCTCATTGCGTCATTGAGTCTCAGCCTTGTTGAGCGCATCTCAATGTTATTTGTGTAACATTAGCGCTTTTTACAGAGAACAGTCACAAAGACGCTGCACAGAGAAACAGAAGAAAAACTGAGCAAAAAACCCAGGCCTTAACCCCCAACCAGCAAAACGAGGTAAAAAAACTCCCTGGTGGGAAGAAAAAACACTCAACAGTGGCGAGAAAAAACTCCCCAATGGGAAGAAATCTCAGAAGGAACCAGGCTGTAAACGGGGTGCCCATCCTTCGCTGGCCAGCCTGGTTCAAACTAAGCGTGGAATGGATGGTAATAGACTGTAAAAAGGGATCTAATAAAACTAGCTGGTAAATAGAAATCTGAGCTCTCATGCATCCACTCTTCCCCTGACTCATAACCTTTGGTTTTGCACCTGCACACACATTTAAAGAAAGTTTAGAGACATCGAAAGCACAGGCTTTTAAGCGTGAGAGCCTTTTTAAAGTTTACTAAGAGGGACCACCTTGCTAATCCTCTCACACCCCCCCCCCCCCCCCCCCCACACCCCCCAAACACTCCTTGGAGAGGAGCCCCTCCATTTTGTGTCAGCCACGCATCAGACAGAAAAGGGATGGTTTGCGACGGAATCTCTAACTGGAAATACCACTAATATGGATCTATTTGAAGCCATGGTTAAAAGCTTCAAAACATCTTCAAAAACCCAAGTGACAACTGTATAGGGCCTCTGAGTCCTACCTCTCTCCACCCACCAAACGTGCCCCCCCCCCCCCCCCCCCCATTATCTCTGAGCACATACCACAGGCATCGTTGGCCACACCCACCCCAACTCTTTCAGAATACCTCCTAATTGCTCTGCTTTGACAGTAGAGACTCCGTCTCTGTATGCTGTCCAGACGCCAGCCTCTTATCTGGATTTCAGTTACCAATGGGAGAGCACTTATAGGATAGGATGCCCTATTATGGAGAGGTGGCCTCTGCTGCCATATCACAGTTTCTTGATCCTTTTGCCCACTTATTCCTCTTCTCAGTTGTCAGCTTAGTGCTCTGTCTCTCTCTCTCTCTCTCTCTCTCTCTCTCTCTCTCTCTCTCTCTCTCGCTGGTTTTCCACAGTGGGAACAGAAGACTGACATGCATGTCTTAGAAGAAGGAAAATGGTGGAAGATCAGTGGTCCTTGAACATACAGTATAGCAGATTTGTAATTGAAGCAGAAAAAAACACACACTGAATCAGATTTTATCCACTGAGTCCTTTTGGATAATTTGTCGCTTTGGTTAAATTATGAGTATGACCTGACGAGGAAAAATTGCTTTGTCAATGGTAGGGAAACTCTAGACTCAAATGTGCAAAAGCAACCACAGGTGCACTCCCTATCTTTCTAGGATTTGAATATCAACCTTAACAGTGTCCAAACATTTGACAGGCCTCAAGACCGCAAAAGTCTGATAAACAATACAATATCTCTGTTACCCTCTAAAAATGGTGCTGTCTCTTGTGAGGTTATGGTGAATTAGCAACAGCGATGGGCTGCACAGTATTCTGTGGTGGTGTACTATGAGCCAATCAAGACTCTGGAATATTGGAGCATACCAAGTTGTGTGTAGGACAGAGGGGGTTGGAAAAAGACCTGAGAATGCCTCAAAAGGGCTGTAGGACTCATTTCTCCTTGAGTGGGGGAGATGGTAAAGACCACAATCATGGCCAGGAAAGCAATTTTGGTTTCTCTGTTGGTTTTATTTCAATATTCTGCCAAATGCAAATATAGCATGGATAATTACGCTGATAAACAGCACTGTAATATAACAAGCACATTAGCCCACCTAGCTGACCTTTTCTGTTAATTACATGGACTGCATTCTTGTTGAAAACAGGCCGTCAAATATTATCTGCATTTCACATTCTGCTGGGCATTATCAGGGCAGTGCTGCCACGTGCAGATTGCTCTCTGACTCTCCCGTATGGCCCAAACCCTTGTCACTTGGTCACATGACAGCAGATCTCCATGTGATGTTGAGCTTTGGTTCTTAGATTTTGTAACGCATATAAAATAAATATTTTTTTAGGCAGGAGAAGTGGAAAGTGCGGTCATTGGCCTGGGCTGGGCCTTGCCGAGAGAGTCAGTCTAACTCAGGTGCACCTCAAATGCTGTGCCTTCATCCCTGTCCTTCCTCATCCTCATGTCCCACATTTCCTCTCTAATTCTTCCTTCTCAACATTAGCCAGGTCTTGATTGTTTGTTTTTTTTGAGACAATTGCAGTCTCTCATTCTTTGAAAATGTCTCCATAGATTTTTCAGCACCAACGGTTTCCTTCAGTTATTTTAGTTTTGACTATTGGAAAGCTGTTCCAGAGACTATACCGGTTTTGGTGCAGCTGGGTTTGAGGGTGGCAGTGTTTGTGGTGAATATTGTGGATAACAGGGTATGAGGGTGGCAACCTTTGTGCTAGTCATATCTGTCAGTGTTTGTTTACCAATTGTATCTGCCAGTGTCCTGTCCATATAACGCACCTTGCTGCAGGACTGAGATACACTCGCTCGAGGCCTGTCACACACAAGCGCGGCTACGACTCGCGCGGCTCTCCACAGCCCCGGGGAACAGACTGCCTCTGAGCTATTACATAACAGATGGAAGACCGAGCGTTACCTCTGCCGACAAGCAATTAGCTGTGATTATGAAATCCACTGATGACAGGAGCTCGTGAATCACGGCGCTAAAGAGAGCTCTGGTACATGCTGTCTTTCTTTCCTCTTCCCCTTACTTCCCAATATCTCTCTCTTTCTTTCTCTTTCTTTCTCTGTCTCTCTCATTCTCTCTCATTCTCTCACTCTATCTTTCTAAAAATGTAAAGGCAAATGCTTATTTGTTTCATGCCAGTACACTGAGGTCCTATGGAGGTCCAGTGCCCCCAGTATTCAATGACATTGGGCACTTTTGAGTGGCAGTGATGCCACTAGCTGCATCATATTTCCTGTCTGTGTGTATGCCTGTGCGTTGGGGGGGGGGCTTGTGTGTTTCTATAAAAAGATTTTACACGTCTAAGAGCCCTGATTGGGCTGAGAGTGGGCAAAGCCTACCATACACAGCAGGCGTCCCCACAGGGTGTGTGCCGTTACCGGCCTCCTACTGTCTCCTTCCACATCACTCTCATCATATGGCCTAGCAAACCAGGCCCGACACAGAGTGAGTGCATTTATATAGATGTGCATTATATTCACAGATTAGAGAGCAAAAAAAAAATGAGTGTCATGTTTAACTCACATTAGCCTTTGTCGGTGCTGGAGTCTTTAATTATAGTATCCCATCATCCTCCGAGAAAAAGCTAAACAGGGAAGTGCTCTCCGGCAGGTCCCCACTCGCCTCTCGCACAGTCAGTTTGAATATGGAACCCTTTCACTCTGACAGAGGTGCCAGACTCCTGGAGGATCCACAAGCCTCACAGCTTCATTTTCATTGTCTTCCATTTTGTTGTTTGACTTTGCGTTCCAGCCTCCTCGTTGACTATCTATCTGCCTCTATCCACCTGTCTACCTGCACATTTGTTTGTGTAATTGTGGGCAGGGGGTAGTACTGTTTCTATCCTCAGTCATTTTCATAGGTGCCTCAGTGTTTGTCATGCCTTGTTGCACTGGCTGATTTTGGAAGCAGTTATCAGATGCTTGTCTGGCCAGACCACAAGTCACATGGTCTAGGGTCTTGTTCACGCTCTGCCAGAGGCGAGTCAAACGTGCATACTTTCCCCCTCATTAACTTGTCAGTCACAAACACATACACAAACACACTCACACCCGGCTAGAGAGGGGGTGCCCATCCTTCCCTGGCCGGCCCGGTTTAAACTAAGGGTGGAATGGATGGTAATAGACTGTAATGAGGGATCTAATAAAACTAGCTGGTAAATAGAAATCTGAGCTCTCATTCATCCATTCCCCTGACTCATAACCTTTGGGTTTTGCACCTGCACACACATTTAAAGAAAGTTTAGAGACATCGAAAGCACAGGCTTTTAAGCGTGAGAGCCTTTTCAAAGTTTACTAAGAGGGACCACCTTGCTAACCCTCTCACCCCCCCCCCCCACCCCCCAAACACTCCTTGGAGAGGAGCCCCTCCATTTTGTGTCAGCCACTCATCAGACAGAAAAGGGATTGTTTTGCAATGGAATCTCTACCTGGAAATACCACTAATATGGATCTATTTGAAGCCATGGTTAAAAGCTTCAAAACATCTTCAAAAACCCAAGTGACAACTGTATAGGGCCTCTGAGTCCTACCTCTCTCCACCCACCAAACGTGCCCCCCCCCCCCCATTATCTCTGAGCACATACCACAGGCATCGTTGGCCACACCCACCCCAACTCTTTCAGAATACCTCCTAATTGCTCTGCTTTGACAGTAGAGACTCCGTCTCTGTATGCTGTCCAGACGCCAGCCTCTTATCTGGATTTCCGTTACCGATGGGAGAGCACTTATAGGATAGGATGCCCTATTATGGAGAGGTGGCCTCTGCTTCGGGCCAAGTGCCCCCCTGACCCATAATGCAATTGCCTAAATGAGAGACTGTAAAAAGCCGCTGCTCCTTCAGCAACTGGGTGTTTGTTGAGTTAAGCAAGCTAGCAAGAGTGCAAGAGAGCGAGAAAGATAAACAGGGAGCAGGTTAATTTTAATCTTCAATGAGTCTTAGATTATGTCCATAACTAACTTTACTGTAGGTCTTTTGCATATGTATCAGAAGGAGCTATTGTATTTGGGGTCAGACAGCGAGGTAGTATTCTGTCTTTATGTTTCTGTCTAAGAGAGTGAGGTAGTACTCTGCCTAAGACAGTGAGGTAGCACTCTGTCTTTGTGTCTCTGCCTAAGACAGTGAGGTAGTACTCTGTCTTTGTGTCTCTGCCTAAGACAGTGAGGTAGTACTCTGTCTTTGTGTCTCTGCCTAAGACAGTGAGGTAGTACTCTGTCTTTGTGTCTCTGTCTAAGACAGTGAGGTAGTACTCTGTCTTTGTGTCTCTGTCTAAGACAGTGAGGTAGCACTCTGTCTTTGTGTCTCTGTCTAAGACAGTGAGGTAGTACTCTGTATTTGTGTCTCTGCCTAAGACAGCGAGGTAGTACATGTGAGCAAGTGTAAAAAAAGAGCTCTCCGTGTTGCTGTGAGCGTATAGGGGTTCGCTCTGTGTTGCTGTGAGCGTATAGGGGTTCGCTGTAAGGCATGGCCTCTCTGAGCAACTCTTCCTCCAGCTCTTCCTCTTCGTCATACCACTCCGCCCGATATAGCAGCAGCTCCTTCAGAGGAAGCGGTGGAGGGCAGGACTCACTCTTTGAGCCCTATCTGGATGGCGGCCCCCACAGCCTTTTTGGAGAGGAAAGGACCGGGGCACCCCTCCTTCCCTTCAGCAGGTGCCACAGGGAGTCATATGGGTACCCAGGTGAGTGAGGCTGGGAGCCGGGCGGCTGCTTTTGGGGTGCAGAAGGTTTGACTGAGCTAGAGGGACCGGAGGCTGTACAGGGTGAATCTGACTCCATTTGCCTGAAAGGTCAAAAAATACAGAACTTTTTGTTGTAAAATTTTATAGGGTGTGTAAAACGCATGACCTCATCTGGGGATCAGATTTTACAATGCAGTAAAACTGAATAATTCAGCACTGAATGTAATTTTGCTGACTTTGCAGTTCTGCAGCCAATTGCTATACAGAATGCATACCTTGAGACAGAATTCCCAATATATGCTTTCTTTTCAAAACTGATACCAAAGGGCAGATTGTATTCTTTTACAATGCTTTGAACTAACAAGAAGACTATCAACATTAAACTGAATTAATCCCACAAAGTAGTTTAGTCTGTTTATCTGAACTCAATAGCACAGTGGCACCTCCTTAAATTAATATATTTAAATAAATTTAGATTTAACACAAACGTTCTGCGATTTGTATTTTTCATACATTATTCCACGATTCCCATTTTATCAGGACCTGTAAATAGGAGCACATTGTTCACACAAATTCAAGAGGATAGTGAAGGAGAAATGTTTTGTTCATATTATATGCATGTTCTTCTAACAGAGAACAATGAATAAAACAGAAACAATTTTTTGCAGTGTGTCATTCTCATTGTATCAGCCTGTCTTCTCCCTCCTCCCCTAAATGTTTTTATTTACCCATCTACGTATATCCCTTTATTTTAACTCCCCAGGGGGTACAGGGACATCTGTGCCGGGACGTCCTGCCAGTATGGGTGTGGTGCAGACAGTGGGTGATTCATACTTAATGTCAGCAGATGTGAGTCAGTTCGAACCTCAGGACGTGGTGATAATGGCCTACAGCCACTGGGTGGTCATCCATGCAGAAAAGGTGGGACCCTGGACAGAGGGCATCATTTTCTATAACCACACCCCTTTCCTCTGCTGCCCCCCTAAACTCCTTTCCTCTGCTCCCTTCTTGTCCCCTCCCCTTTTTTTTGTTTCCTTTTGAAATTTGTGATTGATGATGACATCCTTTAAACGGGCTGCTCCTTTCCCCACCTCCTTCCCTCCTCCTTGCCTACTTTCCCCTCTTCATTCCCTCCTCCTTGCCTCCTCTCTCCCTCACAGGTGGCTGATGATGGCAGTGTCAGTGACACCTTCACCCATAAGAGCCAGCTCCCAGAGGACATGGACCCCCTGTCGGTCAGCAGCACCCTGACTCCGGAGGGCATGTTGGTGGTCAGCGTGAGGAAGACT
The DNA here is from genome assembly GCA_029718625.1 of Synaphobranchus kaupii. NCBI lineage: Eukaryota > Metazoa > Chordata > Actinopteri > Anguilliformes > Synaphobranchidae > Synaphobranchus > Synaphobranchus kaupii. The sequence goes on from CM056378.1 coordinate 4,283,162, forward strand.
TCTGAGCCCCCCCGACCCACCTACCGCTCTGTGGCTCAGCTGTAGCTTCCCCAAAAACCCTTACCCTGCACTGCACACTGTGTTCAGTATTTATACCCAACACCTTTATGTTCTGAAATGGTTTGTTTAAATTGTAAATACTGGCCTATGATAACATGAACACACACACACACACACACACACACACATTTTTTGTATATCAATGTATGATAAAAAAATAATAATACAAAAATATGTATGTTTAATGATTGTATGATTAAATTAATTCATTTTAATATTCAAAGAGCAAGTAAATGAATAACAATAACAAGACGCTTCACAGGGCGATGGACAATTGGCCATTGCGTCAAACGCTATCTAGCGACCCCTGCTGGTCGATCGGGCGTCCGTGAACTGCATGCTAAATCGACATATGAAAGGTCTTCCTCCGACTCCACTCTATGCGAGTTTAGCTGTAGTCTGCAGTGTGAAAAGAAGCAGCTGGCTTCACCGTGTGTTTCGGAGGAGAACGGTCGTCTACACTCTCCTGAATTGGCAGTGGGGTTCACACATGAATGCGGCTGTCGTTGAAATTCCAAATTAGGGTGGGAATTGGACATGCTCAGCCCCACATTGGACACCAAATTTATATTTAAAAAAAGCTGCTTTAAAGACAAACTGAACTTCTTGTGTGCAATGTCTCAACTGCCTGAGATATAATGAAAAGTATATTGGTATGTCAATAAGTAGTACAATATTTTAACCTGAAACATGCCTGTAAGATTTAAGGATACATTCTTTATTGAACCACTCCCATTTCTGTATGGATTAAGGTATGTTCTTGCCTAAGAAACCCCAAGGCTGTAGTCACACAGATTTATTCCAAAGGCTGGCAATCAAGTTACCAATGGGATGTACTGTAGCTGGGCAATATAGTGAGATGTATATAGCAGTGCCATCTTGTGCAATAGATGAGCTGCTACTTTAAAAGGACAGGTAAAGTATGATGAGTTAATGTGATAAGCGCCTCTGGGAGGCTATGCGATTGCCCTGTGGTAACGGTATAAACACACAGACTCAGTCAGTCAGACACTGTGGGCTCATCTATAGTACTTACCTCACATCATTCCTGTTCAGCTGGGTTCTCATCTGAGCACACTGTCAAATGTCTCACTGTGGTAAAGTTTTTGTTGCAAATTACAACTGTGTCCATTTACCAAAATGCTAATTAAGAAGACAATACAATTGCTAAGTTCTCGCATTATTATTTGGTTGACTAGCTTTCATTTGTAACGCCGTTAGCGCTCATAAGATATTTATTTGTTTATTCTTTTCAATATCAGATTTAAGACACAAGTTGAATATTTATTTAGCTGTTTAAAAAAAAAAGAACTTAAGCTCAATAAAGTTAACAAAATGTCCATTATGCTTATGGCTTGTGATACACAGGCTGAAGCCTAGGGAATGGGATATAGTGGCTTGAGCCCAAAAGCGGTGGGTTATCACATCTGTGCACATGCAAGGCAATAAAAGGAGCCCACACTGAGAGAAGCATGCAAACACAAAGTGAAAGCAGAGTCTGTCTATAATGAAATAATGGAATAAATGCGAGTAAAAACAACCAGACACTTATCCAGCTTCATTCAGGCAGTAATATCCCAGATGCTAATTGTTCTGACAGAGAGGTTTTAGAGACTAAATGAAATCGCATGCTTGTCACATTTCATCACTTGAATAGAGTGAACCGGATCTCAGTTGCAATAAAGTTTGAAGAAGGAAGTTGTGCCTGGATCTGGTAGTCTAAAATGACCACTGCCAAAGACTACTGATAGTCAGACAGAAGCAATGATTTAACTACGACCTTGAAGAAAGATTTAACTGCAATGCCCTCAATGTTCTGTATAGCTACAATACTAGAAGTCTTTTGCCGTATGTACTCAAATGGAGCCATATTAAATATATTAATTTCCTGTACATGTGAATCAAAAAATGACATTGAAAAAATGTTAAAAAAAATAAATAAATGTAGCATTTTGGACATAAAATTATATATTATTTTGCTGAAACACTGGGAGGGAGTCCGATAATTAAGTCCGTCTTTTACATTTTGCTTTATTTTTGGCACATGTAACACCTTTTAGACTGCGCTCACACAGCTGGGTCAAACTGACCGAAAAAGTTTCAATTTTCAACGCAATAGTTTCAATTTCAGTGTAAACATATGAAATTTGTCATCTTTCAGTTTTCACTGCTTCATTACATTAATTAAGGGCAGCAAAAAAAGGTTTCATGCTAAAAAAAGGTGTCATGCTATTTACATTTACTGTGCACAATTTAAATACATATCCACTGAAAATCACCGAAAATTAAAATCTTGATGACAGTGACAAAAGTCAGAAGATGACTTCAGAAAATGACAAGACTTCTGGCTAAATTTCTGGCCACATCTTTTAAAGATACGGGATTTCAAGTTACCACTAATTCAGAGGCATGTTTAAAACTCTTTAGAAAAGCATCTCCTTTAAGAAATAAAATGCTAAAACTTTAGCTTCTCTATTAGATTCTTTAGATATGCAGATGAACACATTAGCGTGGCTAATTGGGCTGTGTGGCATCTCGAAGTCTAAGACTGGTGTCCATATTTACAGCAGGGATATCATCCAGACCATATCTGGGGTTATTTCAGACAGGCAACATAAGTACACAGGAAGGTGGTCTGAGGTTTATGTGCTCTCCAGAGGAGCCCTCGTCCTATATGGATTTTTCAAGGCTAATGGTCGATATTCTGAAGAGCAAAAAAAGCCGTTATTCCAATTTTTTTTTTACCCACAGATAACGGTTGAAATTACCTTACTATACGACTCCTTGTGAAAAATGAGTGTTCACATCAAATACTACACTTAAATAGCTCTGGGAACCATTAAATGTCATCCTCAGGTGTAATAATGTCTCCTCTTAAAAAATGTGACTTTACTGGCCATGAGGGCCAAGGGTGTCTATTGCTATCTTATGAGTGTAATACCTAGGGTATGCAAATCTGTGAACAGGCAACAAAGAACTGCCATTTACTAAATGATTTGACTAGCATCAACTCAAAAACATAACAGTGAACACTTTAAATAATCCACCAATCCACAGGTTGGATATATTAAATAAGATAAATAGCTCTACTACTGGGCTTATATATCAACTCAAGAGTAAAGACTTTAAAAGTATCCCCCTCCCATCTCATTGTGGGTGCACCTCCTGGCTATTATCCAACCCTACGTGCCTGACTCCATGGTCACATGGTCCCAGGGGTCGTGAGGAGTGCAAGGAAGCCCAAGGAAGTATTTCAACATTAGAGTGTTGTGTATACAAAGTTTTAAAAAAAACATTGGCCATATCGGCCTGCATTAGCTACTGATAACAGACTTCTCTCAGGCAATCGGCTCTCAGCCGATTGTATCGACCAACCAGATATTTCGGTCCACCTCTACTGCAGAGACATGTCCATCACTGCTGACACTCTCCCCAGTCTCCCCATGTCACTCACCACAGAACCCACTAATCTAATGAACCCCTATAGCGAATTAAAACACGTATTGGAGATAACAGATGTTGTTTTCAGCCTAGAAGCAGAAAACACAGTTTCCTCTTACTGCTATTGTTGAGTGATGAGCTTTAAAGGGGGTGGAGTTCTGTTGCTATTGTTGAGTGATGAGCTTTAAAGGGGGTGGAGTTCTGTTGCTATTGTTGAGTGATGAGCTTTAAAGGGGGTGGAGTTTTGTTGCTATTGTTGAGTGATGAGCTTTAAAGGGGGTGGAGTTATGTTGCTATTGTTGAGTGATGAGCTTTAAAGGGGGTGGAGTTCTGTTGCTATTGTTGAGTGATGAGCTTTAAAGGGGGTGGAGTTCTGTTGCTATTATTGAGTGATGAGCTTTAAAGGGGGTGGGGTTCTGTTGCTATTATTGAGTGATGAGCTTTAAAGGGGGTGGAGTTCTGTTGCTATTATTGAGTGATGAGCTTTAAAGGGGGTGGAGTTCTGTTGCTACTGTTGAGTGATGAGCTTTAAAGGGGGTGGAGTTCTGTTGCTATTGTTGAGTGATGAGCTTTAAAGGGGGTGGAGCATGGAGGAGGGGGCAAGAGAACAGAGGAGACAAATTAAGATAAGGACTGGAAAAAAAAAAAGAGTAGGTAGTAGAGGTGGGACCTCCCTAAGACTCGGTCATTACCTTGGTAACGCCCCTGGGAGCCCCTTAGTGGGCCGCATGAGGATGAGGACAGAGAGTAGCATTGGACGGGCTGCTGGAGATACAGCACTGGTGGATGGACAGACAGGTGCAGCAGACAGTTGGCTGTAAATCAAGAGGAGAATATTTAAGCAGCAGTGTGTCTTAGAGGGCCATGCAGCTGTGCGGTTTCTGAAAAGGAACAAAGGCTGTAATTGGAGATCTAGTGGTGGGGGCGCGGGGGGGGTAATGATGTGTCACAGGGTAGGCCCTCATAGATGTCATCTGGGCCCTCGAGAACAACAAGTTCCCTGCAGTGGTCTATTGCTGCCATGGAAACTGCACTCCGAGAATCCCAGTAGCCCTTGCGGACCCCAAGAGATGGTGTATTGTAGCAGTCCTGCAGACCAAGAACATACTGTATCAAACCGGCTCACGGAGTGAGTGTGTGTAGTGTACTGTATCAACCCAACAAACTGAGTGTGTACTGTATCAACCCAACAAACTGAGTGTGTACTGTATCAACCCAACAAACTGAGTGTGTACTGTATCAACCCAACAAACTGAGTGTGTACTGCATCAAACCAGCAGACTGAGTGTGTACTGCATCAACCCAACAAACTGAGTGTGTACTGTATCAAACCAGCAGACTGCGTGTGTACTGCATCAAACCAGCAGACTGAGTGTGTACTGCATCAAACCAGCAGACTGAGTGTGTACTGCATCAAACCAGCAGACTGAGTGTGTACTGTATCAAACTGGCACACTGAGTGAGTGTGTGTAGTGTACTGTATCAACCCAACAAACAGTGTGTACTGTACAAACCAGCAGAATGAGTGTATACGGGTGACACGTGAGTGCATGAGTTGGGTCCCAAAATGAGTCTGTAGTCCACTAGGCTATATTAGTATGTGCATTTGACGGGTCCCTGAAAGGTACTAAATTTCTCATTTGGATCCCAATATTAAAACGTATGTCTAATTTGGATCCCAATATTAAAAAGTATTTATAATATGAGTCCCGATATTAAAAAGTTAAGAACCAGACCATTCAATTGGGCCAATTGACGAGAGCAACCTTGCGATATTAATTCACAGAAATACAAGGATACATTTCAACATTTGTTAAAATTTTATTCATCCCTGATATACAAAACATGGTTTGTGGTCTCTGAAAAAATATCACTACATTTGTTAATTTTTTTGAGCCAGATTCCCTGTTCACCGCTGGTATATACAACATGTCCTAGTGAAGCACAGGTTAAGCCAATGAGCAGGTAGGCAGTGCAATCAGAGAAATGGATAAAACATTTTCTTAATATATATATGTGCATTAATTAGTTTATTTTATACATTTTTATACTTTATATATTTTAATTTCTTTACAAAAATAAGGTTATCTTGCATTCATGTCAAGTAATAGATTAAAATCTGGTTACAAAAATGAGATGAATCGTTATTGCACAAATTTATTACCTACTGATAAACAATCATTCAAAGAAAAAAAAATAAAAATCACTAATGTCCTAGCTTTGATTAATATCTGTTAATAAATATGCATCTGCCACTTAAATCTGCTTGCAAATTAAGTGGCATATGGAACATGAGAGAAAAGTGCCTCAGGGCAAAACAACAGAAAATAAAGAAAGACGAACAATGTTTGTGCTCCATCCAGTCCCTCCTAATCTAAATGTGTGTGTGCATACGCGTATACGCGTGTATGTCCACGTGTGTATGCGACCAGTACTTCCACCAATGGGAATGTGTAAAAGCAGCTCTAACAGGCTGGCATTACGTTTTGGCCCCTTCTGTATAATCAGAAATAAACCTGATACAATCAACATTTGCGTGTGGGTGTGTGTGAGGCGCAGAGTTTAACCTCATAATTCTATAAACTAAACCGTGATTATTTATTTACAGGGGAGTTTGAGCCATTTCTGAGTGTGGAGTGTCATCGCATTTTTCTTTTAAATTACTGTTTTAACGCTTCTGACATATGCTGTATGCGCCACAGCGTCCTTAAAACGATTGCTGTGAATGTGTGCATCTGTTTGGAGCTGGATTCTGGGTAAATGCTCAGTGCTCCCAACTAAACACGAGTCCTGGGTGCTCTCCCAGCTGCGCGTTTGTGCAGCGATGTTGTAATGGTTTTCTCTGGGACCCCCCCAGAGTGATGTAGGCACTTTGTGAAATGGGCGTGCGACCAAGCCTCCCCTCACACGCTGAGGCCCGCGTAGTTTGTCATTTTTTACATTCTTACAATGATTTACTTCTCAAACGCAGCACAAGCGATCGTTCTGTACTTTGTCACCCCGGCGAACACATAACGTTCTCACATAGCTGCACCGATGTTGTTAGCCATGCCGTGACATTGCTACAACATTACAGGAATGTTGCATGAATGTTATGTGATGGGGGGGGGGGGGGGTTGGGTGGGGGTGGAGGGACTGGGGTGTGACTGCCCTTTAATCTCAGTCTACAGCCTGATTTCCTCAACATGCTACAAGCTCCAAAACCATACTAACCTTAGCTGCATGAACAGTCCACAATTCATATAAAGTAGGAATATGTTCTTTACAATATGAAACAATGATATGTTAATATATTAAAATTGTAAACCTCTCTTTAGTGTTCTAAGCCGTGCATTTCAAGCAGCCCCGCCCCCCCCCCCCCTTTTTTTTTCCTTTTTTTTTTTTTTTTACAAAAGTAACAAGTGATTAAAGCTTATTTTGGTCAAAAACAGGTGCCAATCAAATAATTAATCAAAATGAAATCATCACCAGAAAGAACAAGAATGGTACAAAACAATATGTGCAATAATAACAACACAATATACAACAACAACAGAAGTAAGAATAACATTGTCAACTATAGGACTAAAAAACTGAAATTCTCCCAGAAATATTTTTTAAACGACACTTTTTTTTTTGGTCAAGAATTAGACAATGTAATTGGCAAATAATGCAATCTTTTTATAATTACATGCACTCAGAAATACACCAGCCATGCATAGAGATGGGGTGTGTGAGCACACATGAGGAAGTGTGAACACGTGTTTGTGCGAAGGAGTGGTGACGTGGTGTATTTGTGTGTGTAAAAGGAGTGTGAATTTGTTTTTGTTTTTTTTGTTTGTTTTTTTTGGGGGGGGGGGGGGGGGGGGTGTCTGAAAAAAATAAAGACTTAGGGCTTGATTTACTAAGATTTGCTAAACCTTTTAACACATGCAAGTCCAATTAACATGACCAATGATTGGTCATGGTACTTGTTCTGCACCAATCATTGGTTGCGTTATTAGTTTTGTGGGTCCTAAAGGGTCCTAGTAAATCAGGCCCTTAATTCCATGCACTTTGCATACTGGAATACAGAAGGTTGAGGGTTATTTATTGGGCACGTGGAACTGAACTGTGAGTGCTGCTGCTCCAGCCAGGTAAAGGAAGAGGGGGAACGCAAAAGCAGACGGACAGACATGGACGAGCCTACGGTGCTGAAGAATGCATAGTTGGAAGGCTCAACAATTTCATCATCATTATGGCTGGGAGCTAGCAACACAAACACGTTTCTTAAATACAAAATGGCTTCTCAGAATAGAAGAATGTGTGTGTGTGTGTGTGTGTGTGTGTATGTGTGTGTGAGAGAGAGAGATAGAGAGAGAGGAGATGGGGAGAAAGAATAAGAGAAAGGGACAGAAAGGGAGAAAGAGAGAAATAGACCGATGAATCCACAAGATTGTGATTAAGGCCTCTGTGCTAAAGCACAGGCCAAAGCCGCTCGCAGCACATCCACAGCACATCCACAGATGCTTCAACCAATGTAGCAAAGAAGGAAGGAAGGAGAATTTCACTGTGTTCTCATGCCAGAATGTAAAACAAACAACTGCGTCCGTTTCGCTTGAGTCTGTCTGGCTGTCCATCAGATTTCCAGAGTACTGATACCCTATTGCTGCTGTCTGTCTGCCTGTCTGTCTGTCAGCGGCAGGTTAACTACAAAGGGAAGCCCATCAGGGAGAGAAATGTATGTATACAAAACAAAGGAGTGTTACAGTTACAGCCCAAAATCTATGTTCTATATCTATGTTCTAAGCTCAGTGTGTGAATGCAGGCTTGAATGGGAGAAATTAAGACATGTGGACGGGAATGAACTGCATACTCTACCCTCTGCCTTGGGAGGCCCCTGCGGGGGAATCGTGCATTTCATTCGTTAATATATCAATGGGCAATATACCCCTTCTGTGAAATAAATTAAGACTTCATAGTGAAATACATTCAAATAATCGAGGAAATGTCATAAAGTAAAATGCGTTCCGTTGCAAATGGTGCCGTTTAAAAAGTTGATAATCCAAGATTTTACATATAGTAAATTCAACTGGATCACAAATGCAAATAGGCACACACAAACATGCACAAGCACACACAGAGAGATACACACACACGCACACCACACACACAGGGTCAAGCTGAAATCCAGAGTGGTTGCTACAGTTTGCTACAGGATTCCTGGAACTGGACTCATTCAGCAACGGTTGCCATGGACTTACCATGCTAATTCCTACCTGGGTGTCGTGTGGGTACAATAATTAGAGCGGTAGGGAATGCAGAGAGAAAGAGGAGAGGGAGAGAGAGAGGGAGAGAGGGAGACCACTTTTAATGTGAACACTGTAGTGCAAAGGCCAGGAACGCAATAACCTGCTGCATTTCCCTCTGCGTGGGTCGTCCCCACATGTCCCCACATGTTACTACGACTTTAGGTCAGCAAAACCTCAGAGATGCCTCAGTACAGGACCCCCAGCACAGCTGCAGTTAAATGTCCTGACAGCCCCAGTGACTTTAGGTGGACAGCATATATGTGGCAGGTTGTAGCGTGGCGCGTGTGAGACTAATCCCTCTCAGTGTGGGCTCCTCACAGCTATATTTAGAGAACTTGTCATCACCAGTATGGCCATGGAAAAGCGAGGCTTCAGCAGGCAGGTGCGCAGGGAAGAATCCATGGAAGGTGTGTGTGTGTGTGTGTGTGTGTGTGTGTGTGTGTGTGTGTGTGTGTGTGTGTGTGTGTGTGTGTGTGTGTGTGTGTGTGTGTGTGTGTGTGTGTGTGTGTGTGTGTGTGTGTGTGTGTGTGTGTGTGTGTGTGTGTGTGTGTGTGTGTGTGTGTGTAGAATTGGCGTCATCTAAGACCTCTGAAATAAAGATATAAAGGTCACTTAACCTTTTATAAAAGGTTATAAAGCCTTTTGTTCCATAGACAGCACGGTGCTCATTCACACGGCGTAAGGGTGTGTTCCTCGGAGTGAAAGTGGGAATGTTAGCGGGATTTTGGGGGAGTTGTTGCCGAGAGCAACACCAGGCCACACAAGGCTCCCTGGTCACACACCGTAAGCGGAGAGGAGCAGAAATGCCAGAGAGCCGCGGTGAAATGTAAGACTCAAAATGTGTGCTCGACAACACCAATCATCTGTCACCTTAGAGAAAAAGGAACAAATGGTGCGTAAACGCTTCCTCAGTCACTGTGTCCTAAAATTCTGTTTGAAGACTGGTTTCAAATGGCCTCTTGTGTTTCCAGTTCAGGGACATAAAACTGAGTTGAGGACTTAAATCTACATTATATTCATCCCTTTCAGTCCTATACATTTGCATGTAGATCAACATAAATGCATTCATATCTCACACACACACCGCACGCACACGCATACTTGCACGCATACTTGCACGCACGCTCGCAGACACAAACACACCAGGTATTCTGCACTTCAGAGTTCTGTGTCTACGCACATTTCCTTCAGAATAGACAGTCGGAGGAGATGTTTGATCCCCCCCCCCCCCCCCCCCCCCCCCCCCGATTCCTTGTTCATTCCTCCCCAGTTCAGTAAAGTGGAGTCAGTGCAGATCCAGCCGTGGGGGGGGTTGAAGACTGAAGGAAGCCCTGAGGTTTTAGAGGGGCGGGGGGGGGGTCGCCCCGCACCCCCTCACACCCCGCCGTTCCCGCCTTACTGCGACTTCTCGTCAGAGTCAGAGGGGCGGGTGTTCGCGGGGCAGGGGCAGGGACAGGGTCCGATGGCGGTGGTCCCACAGCTTGTGCAGCTCCGTGGCCTCGCTCTCGCTGCTGCTCGTCCCGCTGTCGCGGGAAACTGGCCAGCGGGGGGCGCACTTTCACCCCCTTCACCGTCACGGACCCCCTCAATGGCCTTCCGCAGCTGTGTGGAGCGTCAAAAATCAGTCAAAACAGTCCAAGCCAAACCCAGTCTGCGGTCACTCTAACCCAGGGACGCCCAAACTCTGACCAAAACGTGCAATACCCCACCTCTTAAGTTACAGACGAGTAACCGATCTCTGGTGCCAATCGTGCCTCTGAAACACTGAATCACAGATCAGATAAAAAACATGGACTCTAAACCTGCAGAACAAGAATTCCCAAATTCCAAAAAAGTTGGGACAGTATGTAAAATGCACATAAAAGCAGAAAGCAGTGATTTGTAAATTCTATTTTACATATATTTTAATTGAAAACAGTACAAAAAATATATATTTAATGTTTTACCTTATCAGCATTATTGATTTTTGTAAATATATGCTAATTCTGAATTTGATGCCTGCAACACGTTCCAAAAAAGTTGGGACAGGGCCAAAAAAAAGACTGTGAAGTTAAAAAAAACACCTGTTTGGAACGTTCCACAGGTAATCAGGTGATTCTATCATGAATGGGTATAAAAAAATATCAAAAGACTTTTGATATTTTATTTTCAGGTACTCTTAGAAGCGATACTATAACCTCTCTGCATTTGAATGGATCTCTATGAGAATTGGGGGGGGTGGGACTAGATTAAGCTGCAAATTACACAGGAATAGTATGGAATCCATGGTTGGCTGAGTGGCTGTAAGTAATCAAGGGTCTGAGGTATCAAATGAGCCTCAAACCATCACTCTGCTGCCAGATATGCAGTAGATATGAATGGATCACTTGGAGGGTTGTTTCTCCTGGCTTATTTTTCCATAGAGTTCAACAGGAAAATGAGTCAGGAGAAACAACCCTTAAAGTGATCCATCCATATCTACTGCATATCTACTCAAGAGTCTTTTGATATCCTTTTATACCCAGTCATGATAGCATCACCTTTTTACCTGTGGAATGTTCCAAACAGGTGTTTTTTTTTAACTTCACAGTCTTTTTTTTGGCCCTGTCCCAACTTCTTTGGAACATGTTGCAGGCATCAAATTCGGCAATAGCGTATATTTACAAAAATCAATAAAGTTGATAAGGTAAAACATTAAATATCTTTTCTTTGTACTGTTTTCAATTAAATGTACGTAAAAGGAGAATTTACAAATCACTGCTTTCTGCTTTTATGTGCATTCTATATACTGTCCCAACTTTTTTGGAATCGGGGTTGTATATGTATATAAATATGCCAGCATCAGAACGGATAAGAGGACCGGTAGAGGAGGAGAGTCAGCACGCTCGTGTTTCTGCTCAAAGAATGACCAACAGCTGTCCTGCTGTCTATAAAAAACAATGCACTGCATTATGACCCTGATACTGATAAAAATGCTTCCCTTTCAGGGACCTCAACCCTTTGACTCCGTTTACTATCAAGATTTATCCACCACAAGGATTGTATTTGTTCACTATTGAGTATTTCTGGTGAGTTGTCAGTATGCTGATGACTTAGAGGAGCCCTGTGTAGCCTGTGTTCATTCAGCACAGGTTTGTACAATGATTTCTCTCTGCAGCACAGCCTGTTTATCAAACTGTGCAAAGATATAAATGTAAGTCTGACACCCTACTTCTGTGAACTCAACTGTCATCTGTTTGTGGACATTAACGTTGAAAAATAAATAAAATTAGCCTTGGTATTTCATTTCTTGTGTTTGGATTATGATAAGCACACTGTTGAGACACTCCCCAGGCAAAATAATGTGATTTGGCTCAATTGATATTAGAAATTAATTTCTGACAATTTATTAATAATATCACGGAATCCAAGGGAGAATAAATTAGCATGAACAAATCGTTACATGGAGGTGATCCAGTTCATTTAGTTCACTTAAAGATTCGTTCACCACTTCATACCTCATACCCTTCCTCTGGCAACGCACACAAGAAAAGGATTTGATGAGACCCAACTAATTACCATGGACAACGGGCTTCTCATCTTTCCACATAACAGGCTGATTGCATGTGTGTGAGTGAACATTCAGCAGAATAAATATAAAAAGCAGTTATGAAATGTCTACAGCATTATTACTGAAACTCTGCAGCTCTGCTTAATTTCCCTCACATTGTCCGCCTGTCGTCTCCACAACAAAGGAATAAATGTCAGGAGGAGAGACCGGGTTGCACCTAGCAACAACTGCCATTTTCCGCACAATTTAAAAAGACAAAGAGCGTCTATTTTTTTTCTTTTGTTCTTTTTTTTGCCCCTGTAGCGAAAGCTGAGGGGCCTCGGCAGCAGGTCACGGCTAAAAGCCTTTTGTCTTTCTGTCATCGGCAAAAAACGGCAGGTCTGAAAGGATCCGTAGGAGAGACAGGGTTCATTAAATCCTGAACCGACGGCACCCTGATGACATCACGCTCCCAGAGCACTTCTGCCTAATCAAATGACATAATGGAGGTGACCTTGAATGTCACCTGAGTTACGGGCGGCGGCCGTGATTAGTGACGCTCACCTCCTTCAGGGACACTACTCCAATTAGCCGCCCGATGCTTGTGACGTAGGCGTGGTCCAGGCCCAACAAGGAGAAGATGGTGTGGGTCTGCGGGAGAGGGAGCAGGAGAAAGAGCTGAGACTCTAATGCGCCAGTTTCTCGCAAACGGCTCCATTCTGCCGTTTCACCCCCCATTGCCTATCGTAGCAAGTAGCACATAGCGCCGCAACAGACAGAGGGAAATTGAAAGTCGCTAAGTGTCTGTAAAGGGGGAGCCCGTTACTGTGAGGAAAGTCTGCCGCTGTTTAGTATTCATGGAAGGCTGAGATACGCCGGTGGTGCCGCTGCGCTGACGAACGGCTGCACAATCGCACTCTTAAATGTTTAAACAGCAGCCGCAGCAGAGCGCTGCACATCAGGGGTGGAAGACATTAGGCCGTGCGCTCTCGGCAAAGAGAGAGAGAGAGGGAAAGAAATGAGAGTCAGGGGTGGGAGACATTAGGCCGTGCGCTCTCGGCAAAGAGAGAGAGGGGGAAAGAAATGAGAGTGAGATGCAGAAGGGGTGGTGGGAGGGGGAGGAGGGGGGGTGTTGCTGAGTGAAAAGAGCCGCAGATGGAAAACAAAATCAGTGGTGCTCAACCCCCCCCCCTCCCTCACAATCCAAGATTCATTTTGACACTGCTTATGGAACAGAATATAAATGGGCAGCAATGCATAACCGCGGCATTATACAAGTTTACAACTCCGTGGAGGCACGCCGTATACGGAAACACAAACGCGTACGCCCGTCGTGTCAGTCACCGCTACGTCTGTGCGTTCATGTGCACATTTCAGTTTTGCTGGCAAAAAACGGGGCATGGAACAGCAGGGCTGAGAGGCAGGCAGAGGGCGCGGTATGGGCGGGGTGAGGAGGAGGAGGAGGAAGAGGAGGAGGAGATGACTCACTTTGTGCAGCGACGTTCGCTCCACCAGCTGAAAGGGGGCGGGGGTCAATCTTGCAGTTAGTGAAGTTGACCTGCTCGTCCAGCTGTTCCTCCTCCCACTCAGTGATCTGTAGAGAGAAGAGGGAGGAGTTACAGTACAGACACGCCCACCTGCAGCACAGGCCTTCTCCTCCTCAGTACTCGATTGGCTGCTACTAACTTACTGCTATTGCTAATAATAATAATAATAATAATAATAATAACACTAATACTACTACTACTAATAATAATAATCTGTACTTTTACATGTGAAGTGCTGTGTATGGAACATGGGCAGGAAGTGATGTCACTAAAAGCCCCGGTGCTAGTGATATATGATACTCCCTAGGCAACTTGCCAGTGCTTGATTACGATAGCGCATTATTGAGATTCACTTTTTGGGACTCACTGCTAGTTCTCTGCGTCCATAGATTTTATCTCCTCCCTCTCCCCCCAGTGCAGCTGACAGATACACATTCACATACAGTCAGCTTGGAGAAACCATTGTCATTTTATGAATCGTGGCTAATTATTCTACAGATATGCAATCAATGGAGACAACAAAGCAAGAGAGAGTGAGAGGGAGACAGAGAGAATAGAAGAGGTAGAGAGTGAGAATGTAACGATGAAACGACACAACCCCTCCCCCCTTTATACGCTACACAAACCTGCAGCAATGTACCACAATTATTACACTATTGTGCTTGCATGCTACACAAACCCGCGGAAATGTACCACAATTACTACACTATTGTGCTTGGTATAAATGTGCTCTTAAAAGCAGGAGCCACATTTTGGTGTAGTTTTTTTCACAGCAGCCGCAGTATATAGCCATTAGCGTGTTGTGCAGGGAAAGGGACGTTTACCACAAAGCTTAGCCAGTCACGTGGCTTCAAGCAACAAAACACTACCCACACAGACAAGATGCTACAAGAGACAGCAACATAGATGGGCAGGATGACGTCTGGTAACACTAAGAGATGCCGAAAGCAAACTCTCCTTTGTTCCAAACAAATGAATGAGCATTGCTATTTCAAATGGAAAGGTTACACCGCCAATAAAACAATATCATTAAAGTGTTAAAATGTCAAAGAAAGATATTGTCATTTGTTGCTCTTAGTTCAGAGGATGATGATAATAATAATACTAGTATTATTATTAGTAATAATAATAATACTAAAAATGATGGCAGAGAGAATATGTGCGGCCAAATTTAACAGAGAGAAGTTTCCCAGAGAGAATATGTGTTGCCAAATTTAACAGAGAGAAGTTTCCCAGAGAGAATATGTGTGGCCAAATTTAACAGAGAGAAGTTTCCCAGAGAGAATATGTGTGACCAAATTTAACAGAGAGAAGTTTCCCACTAAGCCGCTGCAGACATAGCCAGATAAGGCACATATACTTCCACCATTTCCTCCGCTGCCAGAGCAGGAGAAATTACAGGCAGTTCTAATCTAGGACCAGCCGCAGCAGAGCTGGCAGCGCTATACATAACTGCCTGTGAAAAAATGCTCTCTGTGTGCCTCATCCTTAACCATAAATGTTTAAATAAAATGTTGAAAAAAGGTACATAAATCTATACTGGGGTTTTTTCGGAAAGAGAAATATTACATTGTTTTTTTTTTATGCCTATTTCCTACGCATTGCTTTATTGTGAAAGAGGAAGGAACCTTATCGTACATGTTTATATGCACAAATGCTTTAGCGACCCTGTCAAGCTAATAAAGCCAGTTTGAATCCTCGCCTTAAGAGTGAGGGGGAGAGAGGGAAACAGAGATAGAGAGAAAGAGAGATAGACAGAGAACAGAGGAGACAGGGGGGAAAAGAATGAGAGAAAGAGGGACAGAAAGAGAGAGAGAGAGAACAGAGGAGATGGGAGGAAAAAGAATGAGAGAAAGGGACAGAGGGAGAGAGAGAGAGAGAGAGAGAGAGAGAGAGAGAGAGAGAGAGAACAGAGGAGACAGGGGGAAAAAGAATGAGAGAAAGGGACAGAAAGAGAGAGAGAGAGAGAGAGAACAGAGGAGATGGGAGGAAAAAGAATGAGAGAAAGTGACAGAGGGAGAGAGAGAAATAGAGAGAGAACAGAGGAGATGGGAGGAAAAAGAATGAGAGAAAGGGACAGAGGGAGAGAGAGAAATAGAGAGAGAACAGAGGAGATGGGAGGAAAAAGAATGAGAGAAAGGGACAGAGGGAGAGAGAGACAGATGAATCCACATGAGTAAAGCTCAGTGAGTAATCCAGGAGCAGAATCTGTTCTGTAACAGGATTGCCGGGTGATGCTTCTGTTTGGTGGGCTCATGTTGTATCTCAGTAAAAAAGACGGACAGATTACGGGGATTATACATTGTTCAGAGGCATAATCCAGAACAAAAGCTCCATGGGCCTGGAGTTATTCCTGCCTGAGTGTAGCGGGAGAGAGAGCAGGCTGTTATACAGGCGCCCAAATGGTGACACTCAGCAGCCCGTCTCTGTGCATAACTCAACACTGCAGTGCATCCAGGTGCAGCACTCAGCCCATCTCTGTGCATAACTGAACACTGCAGTGCATCCTGGTGCAGCACTCAGCCCATCTCTGTGCATAACTCAACACTGCAGTGCATCCTGGTGCAGCACTCAGCCCATCTCTGTGCATAACTGAACACTGCAGTGCATCCTGGTGCAGCGCTCAGCCCATCTCTGTGCATAACTGAACACTGCAGTGCATCCTGGTGCAGCACTCAGCCCATCTCTGTGCATAACTCAACACTGCAGTGCATCCTGGTGCAGCACTCAGCCCATCTCTGTGCATAACTGAACACTGCAGTGCATCCTGGTGCAGCGCTCAGCCCATCTCTGTGCATAACTGAACACTGCAGTGCATCCTGGTGCAGCACTCAGCCCATCTCTGTGCATAACTGAACACTGCAGTGCATCCTGGTGCAGCACTCAGCCCATCTCTGTGCATAACTGAACACTGCAGTGCATCCTGGTGCAGCACTCAGCCCATCTCTGTGCATAACTGAACACTGCAGTGCATCCTGGTGCAGCACTCAGCCCATCTCTGTGCATAACTCAACACTGCAGTGCATCCTGGTGCAGCACTCAGCCCATCTCTGTGCATAACTCAACACTGCAGTGCATCCTGGTGCAGCACTCAGCCCATCTCTGTGCATAACTGAACACTGCAGTGCATCCTGGTGCAGCACTCAGCCCATCTCTGTGCATAACTGAACACTGCAGTGCATCCTGGTGCAGCACTCAGTCCATCTCTGTGCATAACTCAACACTGCAGTGCATCCTGGTGCAGCACTCAGCCCATCTCTGTGCATAACTCAACACTGCAGTGCATCCTGGTGCAGCATCCTTTGCGGTGACAGAGGGGAAGGGCTTTTAGGCAGGGCAGGATATTGCAGGCTTTGCGGTGACGGAGGGGAAGGGCTTTTAGGCAGGGCAGGATATGGCAGGCTCTTTGCGGTGACGGAGGGGAAGGGCTTTTAGGCAGGGCAGGATATTGCAGGCTTTGCGGTGACAGAGGGGAAGGGCTTTTAGGCAGG
>CM056378.1:4305478-4307978 GCA_029718625.1 Synaphobranchus kaupii
TGAAGGATCTATGCATCATTGCCTATACTCATAAACTCTCCATTTCAGCAAAGCCAAAAAACAACAGGGCTGAAATATTAGCCATTCAATACATGTGCTGAGAAATGATATCCAAAAAGAAATATCAGAGTTTTGTATTCATGTTTTTGATAAAAACAATATAACAGTATTACAATGTGTCGGTTTTATGTAATCTTGTGATGTTAGTCGATTCATCTGTTCACAATGTTGTATCTCTTTAAACTGTACAAATTTAATCTGTAGACCATGGAAAGGCTCATGGTAGAATAACAAACGTCTATAAATCTGAGAAACTTCAAATCCGTTGAGAATAATAAACTATCAACCATCACAAGGGTCCGCTGAAGAAAGCAATTTCTGGAACAATTTAAAAATAAAGGGGTTTTATGACTTTGAAAATAAGACTTTGTCATTTGTACAGAGAAGCTGAACTCAACTATACTGAACACAACTTTGACTTGTGCAATGTAAACGGTATCACACCAGCAATTGTTTCGGGTACATGGGCCTCTTGTGGGAATATTTGGCCAGTAAGACCAGCTTTTCAACACTGGCGACCTTATGTATGTATGAGGTCATTTGACTGGAAATGGGCTTTATAAACACGTGTACAAAGGGAAGAAAACTAGAGTGATTTCAGTGAAATCAGCTGCACGTGTGCATAAGGGACCGGCTCAGCTGCACGTGTGCATAAGGGACCGGCTCAGCTGCACGTGTGCGTAAGGGACCGGCTCAGCTGCACATGTACGTAAGGGACCGGCTCAGCTGCACGTGTGCGTAAGGGACCGGCTCAGCTGCACGTGTGCGTAAGAGACCGGCTCAGCTGCACGTGTGCATAAAGGACCGGCTCAGCTGCATGTGTGCATAAAGGACCGGCTCAGCTGCACGTGTGCATAAGGGACCGGCTCAGCTGCACGTGTGCGTAAGAGACCGGCTCAGCTGCACGTGTGCATAAAGGACAGGCTCAGCTGCACGTGTGCATAAAGGACCGGCTCAGCTGCACGTGTGCATAAAGGATCGGCTCAGCTGCACGTGTGCATAAAGGACCGGCTCAGCTGCACGTGTGCATAAAGGACCGGCTCAGCTGCACGTGTGCATAAAGGACAGGCTCAGCTGCACGTGTGCATAAAGGACAGGCTCAGCTGCACGTGTGCATAAAGGACAGGCTCAGCTGCACGTGTGCATAAAGGACAGGCTCAGCTGCACGTGTGCATAAAGGACCGGCTCAGCTGCACGTGTGCATAAAGGACCGGCTCAGCTGCACGTGTGCATAAGAGACCGGCTCAGCTGCACGTGTGCATAAGAGACCGGCTCAGCTGCACGTGTGCCTAAGGGACCGGCTCAGCTGCACGTGTGCATAAGGGACCGGCTCAGCTGCACGTGTGCATAAGGGACCGGCTCAGCTGCACGTGTGCATAAGAGACCGGCTCAGCTGCACGTGTGCATAAGGGACCGGCTCAGCTGCACGTGTGCATAAGGGACCAGCTCATTGTCAGGAGTTCAGACTAACTGCACGGCTCTGCGCTTTTCTTGAGCATCTCATCCAGCCATGTACACCAGCCCCATCAGCGGGGGTTTTACTGTCTCCGAATTCTGGCAGGACTTCAAAACCCAGAAGGCCATTTCCAATCGATTCACAGCAGAATCCAACACGTCTTCCATCCCATTTACTGTCCATCAGAGCAGCTGTAACGTCCCGCTCCACCCCCACACCCCCCGGCACAGACAGGGCTCCCCTCCCTCCCCAAAGTTTCCTTTCTCCTCTCTCTTGTTCCATCGTTCCAGTGACAGCCAGTAACATCTCTCTCCACACCACGCCTCCCCCCACCTCCCCAGCTGGTTTTAATGATCTCTCCCTCGAGCAAGGCTAATGCTTTTCCTCTGAAAACCACGCATACATAAACACAATGATAGCAATAATAAATGACATCACCCGCTGGCTAATACTGAATACAGAGCACATGAGTGGCAGAGTGCAGACACATTACACACTATGGCAGGAACAGCCTTTAGGGGCGAACCCTTTAACACTTATCACTGCCACAGACCCAGGTGTCAACAAGGCGTGTTCACAATGGCACATTCTTTATACTTTTCTTCTCTCTGGTTGCTTCATGAAGGCAATGAATTTGCAATGTTGATTCGAATTTTGTGCTTGCATCAACTTTAGGTAGATTAGACAATTGTATAGCCATGCAGTATTTGGTAATTATTATATCCGTATTTTTTTTGCTGTAACAGACATGCATATGTACTGGTCTGTGGGCAGATCACTTGGAGAGGGGAGGCCTCTGGGGTCAAGGAGGAGGAGTAACAGGTTGACCACACCCCCCCAGAGTGCAGTGGGAGTGGCTACAGCGGGTCCTGAGACATGAGGGAATTGTGACTCAATGGGTGGATGGAGAGCTGAGAGACATGAAACAACAGCATGGAGGCCTGCAGCATCCCAGACCTCATCCTACTGCAAGGCTGGAAGGCT
>CM056378.1:4312978-4318091 GCA_029718625.1 Synaphobranchus kaupii
CCTCCTCCCCCCCCCTATCGCTATTCTGTGCACAGCCACACAGAGGACTGATCGCTGGGCTGAGCACTGAGCTCCACGCGCGTGTGTCTCTGACCAGCCACCCCCAGTGACATACTGAGTTCCACACACGTGTATCTCTGACCAATCATACACTGAGCTCCACACGCGTGTGTCTCTGACCAGCCGAACTAGTCAAAAATTTTGCACAGCCTTGGTCATCGCCCCCCAATACACCCTCGCCTGCAATTGGTCAACAAGGCTAGACTTGCTGAAGCTGTTCAAAGATATGTCCACTTATATGACCATGCAAGCAGGGACTAGAGAGACGTTCAAGTTCCATCTTTAAAGAAACTCCTTTCTACAATTGATAAACTGATTTTACTCACCGTTTTCTTCCGCTATCTTAACACTAGAGTCGCCCCGTATCAGCATTGTGATTTTAAATATGTCATTATTTCATCAGGGTTTATGCTACATTTCCAAGCTGCCATGACTTTTTCAACATAGCAATACTATGTTGTAATTATAGAAGTGCACTTAGATTAGTTTCTTTAGTTACTAGATAAGTGTGAATCGTTGTCGCTCTCCTCCAGCATTTGCATGATGGGCGCATTAGTGCATTGAGATTGTGATTTCGAAACTTATAACAAGTTTCTAATCCATCTGGTGTGGAGCTTCATTAAACGAACAGACCTCAAGTTGCAGTGAGTATACTGACATTTGCTGCCAGTGCCGTATTCGACAGCAATTCGACAGCCTTTTGCGAATCCGCCAAATTCGATTTTGTTTTAAGCATACTGGGTCCTTAAGCCCTACGCTTTCACACACCTGTCTGTTCTCATCTTACCCGTCCCCTTAACACAGTCTCCTCCCCCATCCCAGGCTCCTCCCACTAACAGCAGAGCCCTCCCATTGGTCGGCAGCTGACCTGGAAGCGGACCTCCTGGCTGACCCTTCGGACGGCCTCATCGCCACCGGTCTGGCTGACCCTCTGGACGTCGTCCTCGCTGCCGGTCTGGCTGACGGTGGAGAGGCGCTTCTTGGTGGCCTGGGCGCGCTCCCGGAGGTACTCCAGCCTGCGGGGGCGGCCCAGCTGCTGAGAGAGCAGGGCTTGCAGCTGAGAGCGCTCAATGGAGCCCAGCAGGATCATAGAGTCTGAGGGGAGCACAGGGGAGAGGGTGAGCCGGGGTGGGGGCAGGCGGACAGTGGGACGGTACCAGAAGGACACAGTACTCAGGGGCAGCGGGGGTTGTGGGGGAGGGGGGCTGAAAAAGGATTTACGAGACAGAGAGATGAGGGCTGCTGGAGATCTTCTGGCCGAGATCCAGGCAAATAAACCAAAACTTAAGCACTACAACTGCTACAGTATAAAGCAGCGCTACAGAAGCTCAGCTGTGAGTTATGTAACGGGCGCAGGAGAGAATGTGCGCATCTGAGAGTGTGGAGCAGCTGGCTACCCCCCACACCCCTGTCCCCCGCGTGCCCACATCCCAGCATCCTCGCTGGCCCTCAGAGAGCCTGGAGATGCCACTCATGGGGGACACGTGGAGCCCTAATGCGCCGTGTTCCGCTCTGCGCAGGCACTTCCTGGAAGGCCCCTGGCATGTTGGGACTGATGTCGGCATGGGCTCCCGAGGGCACGCCGTTCGCCCCCCGACCGAGCCCCTCTCTCCTCCACCTTCACCTTTCCTCTTTCCCCACCCGGTCTCACTCCCTCTGTTCCCTCACACCATCAGTCCCACAATGTCTCTCATCCCTCTCTAATCCCTCTCTCACTCTCTCTCTCTCTTTCTCTCATCCTCACCTGCAGACTCCACCAGTGCCAGGGTCTTGAGGGGGCCGGTCAGGAGCACGTCGTGGAGGTCCCTGTAGGAGCAGTTGAGGATGATGTAGCGGACATCCCTCACCATAATGTCCTCCACACGGATGTTATACTTCCTGAAAGAGGGAAAAGAGATGGATAAGAGGGAGGGCGAGTCACACTAATGATGGATGAGTCTGACGCACTCATAGATGAATACGCGTAAATGAACGATGACGTCACGTGGACAGTAGTGCAGGAGCCTACGCCATTGGCCCAGAGAGGTGACTTTGCAGCTGGACGCCGCTTCAGCACATTATGTATATTAAAAATAAACCCCTTTGCCTGCCTGTCTGCCAAGCTGAGACGCTACTGAAGCTCCTGGAGCCAATCTGCCTCAATACAAGTGTGACCCCAATCATCAATATGCAAGTTCCCATCACAATACCCCCAACAAGCCCCAACAAGCTCCTTTAAACGAACATACTCACCCCCCAACAAGCTCCTTTTACTAACATACTCATCGCTACAAGCTCCTTTAACTAACATACTCACCCCCCAACAAGCTCCTTTTACTAACATACTCATCTCTACAAGCTCCTTTAACTAACATACTCACCCCCAAACAAGCTCCTTTTACTAACATACTCACTCCCAACAAGCTCCTTTTACTAACATACTCATCTCTACAAGCTCCTTTTACTAACATACTCACCCCCCAACAAGCTCCTTTTACTAACATACTCACCCCCCAACAAGCTCCTTTTACTAACATACTCATCTCTACAAGCTCCTTTTACTAACATACTCACCCCCCAACAAGCTCCTTTTACTAACATACTAATCTCTACAAGCTCCTTTTACTAACATACTCACCCCCTACAAGCTCCTTTTACTAACATACTCACCCCCCAACAAGCTCCTTTTACTAACATACTCATCTCTACAAGCTCATTTTACTAACATACTCACCCCCCAACAAGCTCCTTTAACTAACATACTCACCCCCCAACAAGCTCCTTTTACTAACATACTCACCCCCAACAAGCTCCTTTTACTGACATACTCACCCCCCAACAAGCTCCTTTTACTAACATACTCATCCCCAAACAAGCTCCTTTTACTAACATACTCACCCCCCAACAAGCTCCTTTTACTAACATACTCATCTCTACAAGCTCCTTTAACTAACATACTCACCCCCAAACAAGCTCCTTTAACTAACATACTCACCCCCAAACAAGCTCCTTTTACTAACATACTCACCCCCAAACAAGCTCCTTTTACTAACATACTCACCCCCCAAACAAGCTCCTTTTACTAACATACTCACCCCCAAACAAGCTCCTTTTACTAACATACTCATCTCTACAAGCTCCTTTAACTAACATACTCACCCCCAACAAGCTCCTTTAACTAACATACTCATCTCTACAAGCTCCTTTAACTAACATACTCAC
Source organism: Synaphobranchus kaupii (assembly GCA_029718625.1). Lineage (NCBI taxonomy): Eukaryota > Metazoa > Chordata > Actinopteri > Anguilliformes > Synaphobranchidae > Synaphobranchus > Synaphobranchus kaupii. Next base: position 4,316,240 of record CM056378.1, read on the forward strand.
CCCCAAACAAGCTCCTTTAACTAACATACTCACCCCCAACAAGCTCCTTTTACTAACATACTCACCCCCCAACAAGCTCCTTTTACTAACATACTCACCACCAACAAGCTCCTTTAACTAACAAACCCATCTCTACAAGCTCCTTTAACTAACATACTCACCCCCAAACAAGCTCCTTTAACTAACAAACTCACCCCCAAACAAGCTCCTTTTACTAACATACTCATCTCTACAAGCTCCTTTAACTAACATACTCACCCCCAAACAAGCTCCTTTTACTAACATACTCATCTCTACAAGCTCCTTTAACTAACATACTCACCCCCAAACAAGCTCCTTTAACTAACATACTCACCCCCAACAAGCTCCTTTAACTAACATACTCACCCCCAAACAAGCTCCTTTAACTAACATACTCACCCCCCAACAAGCTCCTTTTACTAACATACTCACCCCCCAAACAAGCTCCTTTTACTAACATACTCATCTCTACAAGCTCCTTTAACTAACATACTCACCCCCCAAACAAGCTCCTTTAACTAACATACTCACCCCCCAACAAGCTCCTTTAACTAACATACTCACCCCCAAACAAGCTCCTTTAACTAACATACTCACCCCCCAACAAGCTCCTTTAACTAACATACTCACCCCCCAACAAGCTCCTTTTACTAACATACTCACCCCCCAACAAGCTCCTTTAACGAACATACTCACCCCCCAACAAGCTCCTTTTACTAACATACTCACGCTCAAACAAGCTCCTTTTACTAACATACTCATCTCTACAAGCTCCTTTAACTAACATACTCACCCCCAAACAAGCTCCTTTAACTAACATACTCACCCCCAAACAAGCTCCTTTAACTAACAAACTCATCTCTACAAGCTCCTTTTACTAACATACTCACCACCAACAAGCTCCTTTAACTAACAAACTCATCTCTACAAGCTCCTTTAACTAACATACTCACCCCCAAACAAGCTCCTTTAACTAACAAACTAATCTCTACAAGCTCCTTTAACTAACATACTCTCCCCTACAAGCAGCTTTTACTAACATACTCTCCCCTACAAGCACCTTTAACTAACATACTCTCCCCCAACAAGCTCCTTCTACCAGCATACTCACCGCCTATATACTCTCCCCTACAAGCACCTTTTGCTAACACACTATTCCCCTACAAGCCCCTCTCACCCATACTGTACATTGACCAGTACAAACTATTTTCACTAATACACAGATCCCACTGCTGGCCAATGACTGCCCTGCCTTAAGCGGGGGTGAAACGCCTCTGCCCGCTGTCTGTCTGACCGCTGTAAAACACACAGACGTAACAGTGCCCTAACCCTTCACCCCTTATTTTAAACATACTGTTGAGAGAGCGTAGACTAAAGCAGAATAGAGAGGTAGAGTGATGGAGAGGTAGAGTGATGGAGAGGTAGAGTGATGGAGAGGTAGAGGAGAGAACGAGCTGAATGTGCTAAGTCCCTCCCTCCTGGAGTCCACAGATCACCCATGTCTCCCTCAGCTGGGCGGAGTCCACAGATCGCCCATGTCTCCCTCAGCTGGGCGGAGTCCACAGATCACCCATGTCTCCCTCAGCTGGGCGGAGTCCACAGATCACCCATGTCTCCCTCAGCTGGGCGGAGTCCACAGATCACCCATGTCTCCCTCAGCTGGGCGGAGTCCACAGATCGCCCATGTCTCCCTCAGCTGGGCGGAGTCCACAGATCACCCATGTCTCCCTCAGCTGGGCGGAGTCCACAGATCACCCATGTCTCCCTCAGCTGGGCGGAGTCCACAGATCGCCCATGTCTCCCTCAGCTGGGCAGCCTCTGCCATCGACGC
>CM056378.1:4318591-4341091 GCA_029718625.1 Synaphobranchus kaupii
ACGCACCACAGACCTGTGGTAAATTAGTCTGCATTCCCACCAGTTGCCCCATTACAGCAGTCCTGGTCCTCCGCCATCAACTCCACCTTACCACCAACCATCAAACTCTACAGAGCATTTCAGAGCCGTACAACACAACCTCAAGGTCGTCCTGCGTGCTAAACCGAGAGTTCCATCGAAACTCCATCTAGAGTGAGCATTGATTCCAGGATAGGACATCAGAGTTTATGCAGCCCAATTTTACCCGCTCCGATGAGAAGCAGCCAAAGTACTCTTAAACAGTCTGTACAACTAATACCACAGTCTACGAGCACAGAATACTTCAGAGAGAGATCACAAGTAATGCCAAAGAACTCCTGCACAATTTAAAGGCATCATTAGAAGGCACTGCACAGCAATGTTAAAGGCATATATACTCATACAGCATAAATAATCAAAACTAGCATAAACTTCGCAGTAAAACAAGTGAACACAGCCCTTTCCCTGCCAAACAAACCGCTCTCCTTTAACGGGGTGTGAGCTTGCCGTTTTTTGAGAAGGTTTTTTTCTTTAAGGCCCTAAATTAAAGCCATTCTTTACAGCCCTGTAACGGCTGCAGACCGAGCGCGTCTGGGGAACATGCCTCGGAGGCCGGCGACGCTCCGACGGATCAATAACACGCCCACACACGGGCGCAAGCGGACAGATGTTCCAGGGGCTTGCACCTGTTGCCCTGACACATAACGAATAACATCGAGCAAAGCGGCAGCCACAAATATTAATGACCACGAGGACCGGTATTAATCTAGCGTCAGAGAGCAGCGAGCCTTAGGTAAGATAAGCAGGTAAGAAGACCCAAAAACAAAGAACACTGAGGGAGGGGGTAAAAGGTGGGGGTGGGGTGGAGGTGGGGAGGGGTGGAGGGTGGAGGGGTGGAGGTGGGGAGGGGTGGAGGGTGGGGGTGGAGGGGTGGAGGTGGGGAGGGGTGGAGGTGGGGTGGAGGTAGGGAGGGGTGGAGGGGTGGAGGGTGGAGGTGGAGGTGGGGTGGAGGTGGGGAGGGGTGGAGGGTGGGGGTGGGGTGGAGGTAGGGAGGGGTGGAGGGGTGGAGGGTGGGGGAGGGGTGGAGGGTAGGCATCCCTTGGCATCCAGAACAGCTAAATTCTGTGGAAACCGTCTGCCTGAATAGGTCATAGCCATCGCAGGAAGAGGACAGTCCGCGGGCCGTCCCCTGAAGTCGCGGCCCATATTCCCACTCCAATTACCATCCTGTCATCGGTGCTTCCCGCCACGTCCTGTGTCGCAGTTCTGAGTTCCCAGCAGACACGCAACACGGATACACATTAGCCCCGTCCCTGACGTCCCCCCCGGGCACGTTAGCGACACCGGTCGCCGCGTCGCGCTACACCCAACACTATCAGCCAATAAGTGGCGTTTCCGCGGGAGACGCAGACCTGTCACCTCACTGGCCGTGCTGCGGCAGGTTAATGCAGGTGAGTTATGTGACAGGTGGGGGGGCGGGGCTGGGACGTGGTGGGGCTGGGACACGCTACGCGGCTGACAGGGAAGGTGACACTGTGAACAGCGTGAGACACAGCAGTGGCTACAGCACCCTCCGTCCGTCCCCCGCTTCACTGACAGACACACTAAGTTGAATTGACACACACGCGTGTGACAGAACCACTATGGTGAATAGACACGCACGCACGCACGCACGCACGCGCGACAGACAAACTACGGTGAATGGACACACACGCGTGTGACAGAACCACTATGGTGAATGGACACACACACACACACGCACGCACGCACGCACGCACGCGCGACAGACAAACTACGGTGAATGGACACACACGCGTGTGACAGAACCACTATGGTGAATGGACACACACACGCACGCACGCACGCACGTGACAGACACACTACGGTGAATGGACACACACATGCGCGACAGACACACTATGGTGAATGGACACACACGCGTGTGACAGAACCACTATGGTGAATGGACACACACACGCGTGACAGACACACTACGGTGAATGGACACACACACACACGTGTGGTGTGTGTGTGTGTGTGTGTGTGTGTGACAGATAGACACCGGACTGAGTGTGTGTCATGGACAGAGCTGAGGTGCTCAGACAGACTAGAGAGAGACAGGGGAAGGTGTGGGAGAGACATTCAACAGGTAAGTAGGCAGTTAAAAGACAAGTGAGAGGGTCAGAAAAACAAGGGGTGTGAGAAAGACGGGAAAAGCAAGTTAAAAAGGTGAGAGAAAGGTAAGTATGAGGATGAGTTATTATTGGGATGAGTTATTATTGGTATGAGTTATTATTGGCGTGAGTTATTATTGGTATGAGGTATTATTGGCGTGAGTTATTATTGGTATGAGGTATTATTGGCGTGAGTTATTATTGGTATGAGGTATTATTGGCGTGAGTTATTATTGGGATGAGTTATTATTGGGATGAGTTATTATTGGGATGAGTTAATATTGTGATGAGACATTAGTAAGGAAAATAGAAGCCCTTGTATTAGAATACTATGTAAACTAAAACATAATATTTAAACCAAATAACAAACATGAAGCATGCAGTATAGTACTGCTATAACAGAGTGAGATATCAATAAGATCCACAAATTGGGAAAACATTTAGCACATAAAATGCTATGCTAGTATTACCCAGTATAGAATTCTAGACACTGACGTTAAGAATGTAACTAAGGGAAGCACAGTGTGCTGAAGCAGTAAAAAGGCTTATTATGGGATGTGAGTATTTTATATCAACATCCTTCTATATCTGCCTCAGAAGAATGCACTGCAAAAGAAATGTAAAGAAGAAAGTTAAATGATGTGCTGAACGCATAAATTGTTTTGGACGGATTACATGTAGAATACTACGTCTCGTTTTGTTCAAAACACAATTTAAAAAAATATTATTTATTATTTCAGTTTCACTGCAAAAACAAAATCTAGCATTTTAATCTTATATTTAGACTTTAGAATCTTATTTTTGTTACTTTTTTTGCTAAAGACGACAAAAAGATTGCCAGTGGGGTGAGATAGTTTTACTCATTTCAAGATCTGCCAATGCGGTAAGATAATTTCACTTGTCAAGCAAAAAGTAACTTAAAACAAGCTAATATTTTCCACTTTAAAGAAAAAATAAGATTTTAAGTCTCATTACAAGACTAAAACACTTGTTATGACAGACATTTTCTGCAGTGTTTTAATAATGGGCTAATTGGTGTCAGGGCTGAGATTAACACACATATGATTTTGAGTTTGTGCATTAGAGACAGCAGTGATGAAGCCCTAAAGTTCCCAGACAATAGTGTCTCAGAACCAATCAGGCAGGCGCCAGCTTCCAACCCACCAGGCCCATTTAATGCAAATTAATCTTGTTGACTGCATAAGAGAATTACACCTCCGTCTTCGTCTCAGCCGAACACTCTGTTCACTGCTTGTGTTCTTGCAGCCGGCTGTGTAATTAAACTTTCTTATCTTCCCTTACAAAAGATCAGCACTGTCTCATCATTAATAGATTCTTTTACTCCGTTCGATATTTCAGATTGTCCAACAGTAGCTTATTTGTCATTATAATGGAATCAAGTTCTCACGCACTGCATCTGTCTTAAGTGTTTTAGTCTTGTAATGATACTTTCCTCTCAAGTAGAAAATATTAGTTTGTTTTGCTTGACAAGTGAAATTATCCTACCTCATTGGCAATCTTTTTGTCTTATGTCATAGAAATAAGATTAAAAATTTAAATATAAGACTAAAATTCTGGTTAAGATTTACTTATTTTTAGGTTTTTTCAGTGAAAGTAGTACTCTGTTTCTCCCCAATCAAGGCCCTCTAGGAGCACCATGTGCCCCAGAATATCTGTGCGTTTGATTGGCCAATCCAATGTTGGCAGTCAGTTGCTCCTCTCCAACTGCAGTCATGATTAACAGGGGCATCATGGGAATCGACAGACTTGCACATTATAATCATTGTCAAAGCAGACAAGACCCTTGCAGTTCCAATCAATCCAGTCAGAGAGCAAGGAGGAACACGGGGTGATTTGAACAGGATGTTTAGCCAACAACATCCTATCTCCACGGAATCAATTCAAACAGCAGATTCAGCCAATCATTGCCTTGATTAATCTGATTGCCACTGCCTCCATCTCACTGGTTTCACCCATCTTCTCCGCTACAGTAGCCCCTGCCCCGGTAATCTGAGAGCTTTAACGTTTGAGAATAAGGCAGAATTTCTTTCCACCAGGCCTTCATTTTGCAGAGGAAGATTATGTGAGGACGGCGAGGTATCCTACCTTCATGACAATGAAGATGACCAGGGTGACGAAGATGTTGACGTGCGGGTGTTTCCACGCCTGGGAGTGGCCGATGTAGTCAAACTCCTCGGCGATGCCCTGCTTGGCCCATGTGCGGTTATCCAGCAAAGTCACCAGGGACTCTTTCTGTGTGAGCTGGAGATTGAACACACATATCCCACAATTCCCTGTCAGACACTTCATTCTGCTGCCGTCTTGGGGAAGCATATTAATTTCAGTGCTATTGTGCATTATGAACACTAATGTCTTGCCAATAACTCCATAATCTGGATAACAGCAGGATAAAGACCATGTTCACACACGCACACTTTATTTAGTTAACCTGGATAACAACAGGATAAAGACCATGTTCACACACACACACACACACCTTATTTAGTTAACCTGGATAACAGCAGGATAAAGACCATGTTCAAACACACACCTTATTTAGTTAATCTGGATAACAGCAGGATAAAGACCATGTTCACACACACACACCTTATTTAGTTAATCTGGATAACAGCAGGATAAAGACCATGTTCACACACACACACCTTATTTAGTTAATCTGGATAACAGCAGGATAAAGACCATGTTCAAACACACATCTTATTTAGTTAATCTGGATAACAGCAGGATAAAGACCATGTTCACACACACACACCTTATTTAGTTAATCTGGATAACAGCAGGATAAAGACCATGTTCACACACACACACACACACCTTATTTAGTTAATCTGGATAACAGCAGGATAAAGACCATGTTCACACACACACACCTTATTTAGTTAATCTGGATAACAGCAGGATAAAGACCATGTTCACACACACACACCTTATTTAGTTAATCTGGATAACAGCAGGATAAAGACCATGTTCACACACACACACCTTATTTAGTTAATCTGGATAATATCAGGATAAAGACCATGTTCACACACACACACCTTATTTAGTTAATCTGGATAACAGCAGGATAAAGACCATGTTCACACACGCACACCTTATTTAGTTAATCTGGATAATAGCAGGATAAAGACCATGTTCACACACGCACACCTTATTTAGTTAATCTGGATAATAGCAGGATAAAGACCATGTTCACACACACACACCTTATTTAGTTAACCTGGATAACAGCAGGATAAAGACCATGTTCACACACACACCTTATTTAGTTAATCTGGATAACAGCAGGATAAAGACCATGTCCACACACACACACCTTATTTAGTTAATCTGGATAACAGCAGGATAAAGACCATGTTCACACACACACACCTTATTTAGTTAACCTGGATAACAGCAGGATAAAGACCATGTTCACACACACACCTTATTTAGTTAATCTGGATAACAGCAGGATAAAGACCATGTTCACACACACACCTTATTTAGTTTGACAAGCAGTAATAAATTTCACTGTTCTTTCGTGCTTTTGCTTGGAACAAACATAGGACTGGAACAGCGAGGCTCCGTGGGTGAAAGAGCAAAGCAATGGGAGAAGCTCTTGGCACCTTTAGGACTAAACATGTTGCTTAAGCATGAAGACATAAGGGGAAGTGACTGTCCACTGCACACAGTTCAACGTGTGGTCAACCGTGCTTCCTGGTCACGCGCGGTAAAGCTCATTGGCATTAGCGTATTAAACAGCACTCACAGCAGGTTTCACTGATTGCCTATTGAAGGGGCTGCATGAAGCCTTGCCTTTACCCCTATTTTCATATGAATCCTGTATTTGTTCAACCGAAACATGAACTATATGTAGATCAAGCTCAGATGGTCTTAATATGCCATATTCCATTCACTGTTGTGATAGATGGCAATAGGACCAGCCCGGAGGATTCTATCAGGTCTCCAGAGAAGGAGGTTGTGGGCTATGATCCTGGATAAGGCCCAGGTCTTACTACCTTCACAGCTCTAGCCAAAGGCATGAAAGTTGGGGCGACACCCCGAGCCAGGGAAGCCACAGAGGGATGCTCCTCTCCTCTCTCATTAGCATAATTCAGACAAGGGGAACGCCAACAGTAATAAAAAGTGCATAAACGGGATATGGTGCTTGCCGCTCCTGCAGAAGGCTGATAAATGAGGGCCATGTTTTATTTAGCTGTGAGCCGACAAGAGCCAGATTTCAGAGTGAGTAATACAGAGTAGCCAAGTGTATTCACTTGAGAAACAGAGGGGGAGAGATGGAGAGAGAGAGATGGAGAGAGGGAGGGAGGGAGAGAGAGAGAGAGAGAGAGATGGAGAGAGGGAGGGAGGGAGGGAGAGAGAGAGAGAGAGAGAGAGAGAGAGAGAGAGGGCAGTCACATTTATAAAACATTGACGGCAGCGCAAATGAAAACATTAGCAGCAGCAATAAGATGCAAATTTAAAAACATCTTTGCACTACAGCCCAGGGAAAACAGTAATAGGCTACAGTGTGTGTCTTTATATGCACGTCTGTGTGTGTGTGTGTGTGTGTGTGTGTGGGAGGGGAGCTATGGGGCAGTATGTAAGTACTCAAACTCACAATACCTCTGACCTTGCAAAACCGCTCTGCCCCACTGTCTCCGGGAACATCTGCACATATGGCTGTTAATTGAGCTAATTAGACAGCCCACAGTCTGAAAGCTGAACGGAGATGCAACAGGGGGTTCCACCTGTCACTCCTAACAGTCTCTATGGCAACACGGCACTGCCAGGCCAGAGGAACACCGCAGTGTTTACCCGTCTTTTTACTCTCCTTCTCTTTCATCTACACTCTCCCCCTTTCTCCCACTCCTCTCACTCCCTCTTCCTTCCTGTGTCTATGACACGGAAATGAGCAAGTATTTGAGCAAGCTCCACTTCAGCCCCCCCCCCCCCCCCCTCACCCACAGACTGACGTCAAAAACCTTCCATTTCTCACCTTTCCAGCCATGAACTGCCCAAACCCGGGGGGAAAGGTCATAGTGGACACCAGCAGAGTCACCAGGGCGGGGTACAGCAGCCGCCTGAGGGGAGAGAGACGATGATGTCACAGGGCTTCCCGATCAACCGCTAAAATATGCCCCCCACCCTACCCGTGCAGTTCCTGTGCAATGATCTCTCCCCAGCTGGGTTTCATTTTTTAACATTGCCTGGCAACTTATACTGTCCATTGGTAGGAATCAATGAATAGCCTTATGGCTGTCATAGCACCACCCCCAACCCTATTTGTGGGGTATGGGCACATACTGCACTAATCACGACTACCATAAATGCACAGTCAGATGCAATATGCAGTTGGGAGGCGTGATGGAGACGAGGCTTCTGTACTGCGGGTCTGCGTGTGACATCACCACTCACTTCTTCATCAGGAACTTGTTGATGGTTTTCTGCTTCCTGATGAACTGGACTATCAGTCTGTTAAAGTAGACAAAGAGGGCGCCCCCAAAACCACTGGCAATCCTGGAGGGAGAGAGAAAGAGAGGGAAAGAGAGAGAAAGAGAGAGACGGAGAGAGACAGAGAGACAGAGAGACAAAGGTCGAGTTAAAGAGAGAGACAGAGAGAAGGGAATGAGTCAGACCATGAGAGCACGCTCCTCAATTATAACCATGTATGCGTGAGTGATCTTTTCAATAATAAAAAACATGTCTGAGTCTGTGTTGCTTCCGTACGACATTAAAACAGAGGATAGAGACGAAACGCAAACACGCAAACAAACTGAGGAGAGAGAACAAACGCCGCCTACAGCCAGAAAGCCCCCTAGAGACCCCCGGGAACAGGCAGCGCTGCGGGGAAGGAGCCACAATCTGACCTCACGTCATTTCAACCAATGGGATCGCACGCAGCCGAGCGTTCGCTGTGCCCACATTACACCGTTACATCAGAGAGCACGGTATTCAAATGCAAACATTATGCTTTTTTTAACCAGATGAAAAGAAATGGCTTCTTCTGAAGCAACGTTTAGCTGGAGCCAGCGGAGGGGACCCACAGAGCTCCTGTGTGGGAAGAAAGCTCCCGGTGGTATGAAAAGCAAAACAGGAAAGAGGGAAAAGGATTTTCGGCTTTTCAAAGCCCACACAAAGGGAGGCACACTGATATCCTTTCATCCAAATGAATCCACTGGTAAAAAAAAAAAAAAAAAGTTAAATAAAACAAGACTTCACCCATTAAATGCACTGTATGTGGTATGACAATGACGTTTGTGTACACTTCACAAAGGGAAACGGGTTATGACCTACCCAATGACAGCAAAGGCTGGGAGCTCCTGAAGGTCAAAGGGGAAGTCGAGGCGGAAACGGGTTTTGAAAAGAGCGGTGATGGTCTCTGTGGTGGGGAGAGAGATAGAAGGGTTACATTCACGTGTGTGTGTGTGTGTGTGTGTGTGCGTGCGTGCGTGCGTGCGTGCGGACCTCCTGTAGCACCATCATACTGCCAGGCAGTAGCACATTCACGTGTGTGTGTGGACCTCCTGTAGCACCATCATACTGCCAGGCAGTGACACATTCACAAAGCAGCAATCGCACAGAAACATGTCACACAGTCCTGAGAACACAATCTCACACAGTCTGATGCATTCTCTCACACACACCACACATGTACGCACATAAAGAATGATTTCCTCACACACATACACACACATGTACTCGTGCACGCGCACACACACACACACACACACACACACATACACACATACACACGGACATGCACACACACTCACCCTCATCTTTGTTCCACACAGCCAGAACTCGGAAGATGAAGGCACTGAATGTGGCGGCAAAAAACCCTCTCCAGTAGTTCCTCACAGCAAAGAAGGTCGAGGTTACCTCAATACTGAAGAGAACACCTGTATACACACACACACACACACAGTTAATTATCTCTCTAGGGAGGCGGACTTTACTTTGACAAAAGACTGATTACGAACAGCTGCTCAACATCTACCGTAACAGTCCGTTTACCCCCGTGTTCTCCTCATTTGGAATTCACAGTTGTAACACATCCGTGTTCTTTCTTGAAAGCTCCTCAGCGCATTTGGGATATTGCAGAATTGCAGAAGATCTCCCTAAATGCCTCAGCTTCTTTTCCCTCCACAGTTGAGTGGTTAAGATAGCCGGCATAGAGCGGGATGAGGAGATACTTCATGGGAAGCTTGCGTCGGCAGACTGGTAAGTGTTTGGACAAAGACGTCCCACCATCGAGACCCCTCCTCCCTGGTCAAACCTGCAGCCATGTCCCGCCCCGTGGGACCACCAGCCACAGCCTGCACTGGCAGGGCCTTGTTTGATACCAAACCGTGGGGCCCGTCCACATACTAAAATAATGCCTTTAAAGAACGAGGTACCAGTACCCAAAAGCTATTATTCACTCTGGCATATAATTGTCATTTTTTTTACATATCACAAACTCCCAATCAATAATGTTCTCCTCAGGGCAGAATCACATATAAAACACATTATTACTTTGAGCTCTTGCTTTTCTCACTAATATTCTGACATTTGCACATGAAACAATCACTTTGTATCTATATGAGGGAAATGATTAATAAGTTGAATATCAATCACAACTCTCTGCAGTATTGCGCGGCTTTCTTCTTTAGGAGTTTCTCCCCTTGTAGCCGCGCACATATTTAAATGTATTAATGCTGGATATGTGAAGAAGCCTTTACTTGAACTGAGAAAAAGGATCTGCTGGGACTGACCTCCAATGGGGGCGGCGAAGCAGCAGCCCACCCCGACTGCGCAGGCGGCCGCCAGCATCTCGATGTTCCGCGATTCATTCTGAAACGGCCAAGAGAGCGCGAGTTCACAAACTCCTCAACACCTCCAACACCTCAACACATCCAAAATCACCTGAACAAAAACACCGGGATTAAGCCTGAGATACGGAATGCCTGTCTGGCTGACAAGTGGGAGTGACATAGTGAGATGGAACTCTGGGACAGATGGGATGGAATGCTGCCGATAGGTTGCCATGACACCGGGAGAAAATGCTGAGACACAAGGCCTGCAAGGTGAGATGGTGGGCTGGGATACAATGCTGGGATGGAGGGCTGGGACGGGACGGAAGGTCAGGCGGCCGACCATGTGCATATACAGGTCTCATGCACTTTACCTTGTTTCCAATTAAGCTCTCCTCCTTGGACAGCACGTGATTCAGAGAGAGACAGGAAGTGAATATGCTGGAGTCTTATTACAAATTAGCCGCACCCACCATTCAATTATACCCATCCTGTGTGCAGTGCGGGAGACACCCTAACGTCTACACGCTGTAAAAAGTGATTTCAAAGTAAAGTTGGGGTGACTTAAAAGTTTGTGCGATAAAATAGCAAGTGGGTGGGTTTGCTGCAGTTCTATATAATCCCTGCAGAGGGAAGGTAGAATACTGCATGGTGCCAAACTTTCCTCATGAATATTCAATACCATGCAGCAAACGGATACTGTATGCATGCGCGAGCGAGAGTGAAGGAGGAGGATTTAAAGACTTTAAAGTAGGGGGCCCTGGGGCTGAGGGAGGCTGAGGGGGGCTGAGGGGGGCTGAGGGGGGCTGAGGGGGGCTGAGGGGGGCTGAGGGGGGCTGAGGGGGGCTGAGGGAGGCTCACGTCTTCAGAAGACGGAGATGAGAGCGATGTCTTAACAGGGAGGGATTTCTTCCCTCCTCCATCCCTATAGGTTACTGTGAGTGAAGCCTGTTCTTTAAACTCTTTCTCCACACATCCTCCCTCCCTCTCTCTCTCTCTCTCTCTCTCTCTCTCTCTCCATCTCTGCCTCTCCCCTGACTCCCCCCAGCCTCCACCTCTCTTCCCTCCTCTGCAACTCTCCTACTTCCATCATTCACACCATTCTCTCTCCCTCCATCACTTTCTCTCTCTCTCTCTCTCTCTCTCTCTCTCTCTTTCAGCCCTCCCTCCTCCCCCCGTTGTGTTCCACAGTTGTTTACAAGTGGATAGGGATCACAGCTCTGTGATATTGGCTGTAATTACTCGCAGAGTGAAGCACAACTTCATTCAGGGCCTGTCACAGAGGGAGCAACACACACACACACACACACACACACAAACGCGCGCACACGCACACACTCGGTTAATTACCTCTCTAGGTAGCTACCACAAGGATCCCTTTCCTAATATTCCAGAAGCACTACGAAATATTACAAAAAAAGTACAACTTCCCTTTGATTGCCTGGAGTTGCACTGGCTTGGGAAAACTTGAAAGCGTGAAAACTGAAAGGCCGAAATTTCAACTGCTTTGAAAGATTATAACTGTGATTTTTGTAAACTGTAAAAATACACTGTGTGAAGGACTATACAGCTGTGAAAGATGGCCAGAGTGCTCTCCAGTGAGTCTGTTTCCCTCTCTGTGGCAGCTGAAACGTGTGGACTGGACAAACACAGGTAGAGTAATGAAGCAGGTGGGCCCAGGTGTCAGGGAGACCCCCTTACTTAAAAGTATTCTTAGGGATGGGAGCATTACTTTATAGAGAGCTTTAAAATAAACCTTATGAAATTAATTTGAGCAATTCCTCTTTCTTGAAAAATAATGGAAAATGCAAGTATTTATTTCCTGAATTGCAGTATAGTATGAAAAACACAATTAATGTCAAGCTTTTATGAGAACAAAGGCCCAGCGTGTAATCAGATCTTCACAACCTAAAAAGGTTCAGCAGTGAGGTAAGGCTGGCAGAAATATCTCACATACGTCACCCTCCTCAAATCGGGACCAGTGGTACTCTCCTAGGGGTAAAACATGTGTGGAACCGGTTTGGAGCAAATCTCCAGCAGGTTTAGAGCAGCTATAGGACATGGTCAGGTGTGGGACAGGTGTATACCCGGTGTAGAGCAGGTATGCAAAAGGTGTAGGAGTAGAACAGGTACACTGCAAAAAATGTTTGCCTTAACAAGTGTTTTAGTCTTGTAATGACTTGTAGTCTAATAATTTATTAATTTATTAATAATTTTTCTCTAAAGTGGAAAATATTAGCTTGTTTTAAGTTACTTTTTGCTTGACAACTGAAATGATCTTACGCCACTGGCAAATCTTGAATTGCGTAAAACTATAGCAGAAAAAATAAATAAAACAAAATAAATAAAACAGAAATAAGTCTAAATATAGGTAAGATTAAAAATGCGTATTAAGATTTGGTATAGGGCAGGTGACTGATATGTGTAGAATAGGAGTAGAACAGGTATAGGGCAGGTGTAGGGCAGGTGACTGATATGTGTAGAACAGGGGTAGAACAGGTATAGGACAGGTAACTGATATGTGTAGAACAGGTATAGGACAGGTGTAGGGCAGGTGACTGATATGTGTAGAACAGGTATAGGACAGGTGTAGGGCAGGTGACTGATATGTGTAGAACTGGTATAGGGCAGGTGACTGATATGTGTAGAATAGGAGTAGAACAGGTATAGGACAGGTGACTGATATGTGTAGAACAGGTATAGGACAGGTGTAGGGCAGGTGACTGATATGTGTAGAACAGGTATAGGACAGGTGTAGGGCAGGTGACTGATATGTGTAGAACAGGTATAGGACAGGTGACTGATATGTGTAGAACAGGTATAGGACAGGTGTAGGGCAGGTGACTGATATGTGTAGAACAGGTATAGGACAGGTGTAGGGCAGGTGACTGATATGTGTAGAACAGGTATAGGACAGGTGTAGGGCAGGTGACTGATATGTGTAGAACTGGTATAGGGCAGGTGTAGGGCAGGTGACTGATATGTGTAGAACTGGTATAGGGAAGGTGTAGGGCAGGTGACTGATATGTGTAGAACTGGTATAGGGCAGGTGACTGATATGTGTAGAACTGGTATAGGGAAGGTGTAGGGCAGGTGACTGATATGTGTAGAACTGGTATAGGACAGGTGTAGGGCAGGTGACTGATATGTGTAGAACTGGTATAGGGCAGGTGTAGGGCAGGTGACTGATATGTGTAGAACAGGTATAGGGCAGGTGTAGGGCAGGTGACTGATATGTGTAGAACTGGTATAGGGCAGGTGTAGGGCAGGTGACTGATATGTGTAGAACTGGTATAGGGCAGGTGTAGGGCAGGTGACTGATATGTGTAGAACTGGTATAGGGCAGGTGTAGGGCAGGTGACTGATATGTGTAGAACTGGTATAGGGCAGGTGTAGGGCAGGTGACTGATATGTGTAGAACTGGTATAGGGCAGGTGTAGGGAAGGTGACTGATATGTGTAGAACTGGTATAGGGAAGGTGTAGGGCAGGTGTAGGGCAGGTGACTGATATGTGTAGAACTGGTATAGGGCAGGTGTAGGGCAGGTGACTGATATGTGTAGAACTGGTATAGGACAGGTGTAGGGAAGGTGACTGATATGTGTAGAACTGGTATAGGGCAGGTGTAGGGCATGTGACTGATATGTGTAGAACTGGTATAGGGCAGGTGTAGGGCAGGTGACTGATATGTGTAGAACAGGTATAGGGCAGGTGTAGGGCAGGTGTAGGGCAGGTGACTGATATGTGTAGAACTGGTATAGGGCAGGTGTAGGGCAGGTGACTGATATGTGTAGAACTGGTATAGGACAGGTGTAGGGCAGGTGACTGATATGTGTAGAACTGGTATAGGGCAGGTGTAGGGCAGGTGACTGATATGTGTAGAACTGGTATAGGACAGGTGACTGATATGTGTAGAACTGGTATAGGACAGGTGTAGGGCAGGTGACTGATATGTGTAGAACTGGTATAGGGCAGGTGTAGGGCAGGTGACTGATATGTGTAGAACTGGTATAGGACAGGTGTAGGGCAGGTGACTGATATGTGTAGAACTGGTATAGGGAATGTGTAGGGCAGGTGACTGATATGTGTAGAACAGGTATAGGACAGGTGTAGGGCAGGTGACTGATATGTGTAGAACTGGTATAGGGCAGGTGTAGGGCAGGTGACTGATATGTGTAGAACTGGTATAGGGCAGGTGTAGGGCAGGTGACTGATATGTGTAGAACTGGTATAGGACAGGTGTAGGGCAGGTGACTGATATGTGTAGAACTGGTATAGGGCAGGTGTAGGGCAGGTGACTGATATGTGTAGAACAGGTATAGGACAGGTGTAGGGCAGGTGACTGATATGTGTAGAACTGGTATAGGACAGGTGTAGGGCAGGTGACTGATATGTGTAGAACTGGTATAGGGCAGGTGTAGGGCAGGTGACTGATATGTGTAGAACTGGTATAGGGCAGGTGTAGGGCAGGTGACTGATATGTGTAGAACTGGTATAGGGCAGGTGTGGACTTTATGGAGCCTCTCTCACCTCATAGATCCCACCGAACAGGGACATGAACTTGCTCAGCAGAGCCGCACACAGGCTGGCGATGTGGACAAACGGGCCCTGCAAACAGAGACAGAGAGGAGGAAACGCATCACTATCTTAACCCCGTTTCTTCTCAGACACACAGAAGCACACAGGGTAACACACAGAAGCACACAGGGTAACAGAAGCTTGAATCGTTCGCTGGTCTTGTACATACATGCACATCAAGATTTTAACCCCGTTTCTTCTACTGCAAACACACAGGGCCTCAGAAGCACACAGGATAGGAGAAGCTCGAACCGTTCGCCGGTCTCGTTCGGAAACCCGCCTGCCCGCGTCCATCGAGCCAGACGGTCGCAGAGCCAGACGGTGGTTAATCCCAGGGAGACCAGCAGGGGGCCCAGCAGGGGGTCCAGCCCGGGGGGGCCCCCTCCATCTGAAGGGCCCGCTGGGGTACTCATTAAGTCCAGTCAACGAGCTGAAAGGCCTCGCCGACTGGCCGAGGGGGCAGCAGATGCCGGCGGTCTCCAGCGACCGTCGCCAGCTGATGCCATTCCGCCATCTGACCAAACGACAGCTGGGGCCGACAACAATAACAACAACTGTGTACTTTCTCACTTCCAGCGCTGTCTGCCGCTGCCCACGTACGCGTATGCTACAGAGAAGCGTCTTATCGCCACTCACATGAGAGGCGACCTACAATCATCTGTCTAAGCTAACTAGGCTTAAATGTGCTTAAGCAGCATGGCTCTGTTGGGACTGGGAGGAAGAGAGGACAGGAAGAGGAGACGGTGAAGTTTCCACTTGCAGGCAGATTTTCAAGACAAATTAAACACAGTGTTCGACGAAAAGACAGAATGCACAAAAGCTCCTGTTGTAGGGCAGAAGTAGGCCAATATTCCATGTTAATTAAAAATTATTGAAAAGGAAATCACTTGAGAAATCTGGAGGTTTTGATACCCAACAGTATACAAAATTTACACACCACCGGCTTGGCGATGGCTGTCGGTCACTGCCTGACCCCCCTCCCCCCTCCCCCCCCGCCCCCCTCTTTAGAGTGAGTCCATGTTCTCTGCTGCACAACATCGGGGTGCCAGACTGCTCTTTCCTTCTGTGGCCATGCACACATCCCAAACAGCTTTCCCCCCTCAGAACACCCGCTCAACCCTACTACAACAGTGAATATAATGCACCTGTTAACCTTGGTCAACAGAATGTGCCCCGGTCCTACACATAAAACATAACCACAGTCACAAATCAATGTTGCTCTTATGAATCACAGTTTGCCGCCATACAGTAAACACTATTATTCTTACAATGTGTTTCCCGGGCTGTCTTTCTCCTAATGCCATATCCCATTAGCCTTGCCAATCACTAAGAGAAATGAACGCATAAACCTAATCTAATCACATAAATTATTCAACCGAATGATTTTGCGGCAGTGACGCATTTTAAAACAGAAAAGAATGGATGGAGAAGGGAGAGAGAGAGGGATGGAAAGAGAAAAATAAGAAAAAAAGAGTGAAAAAGGCTCAGGCTGCTCTCCTGATTGCGCAGCAGCAATAATGATGCAAATCCAGCACTTATTCAAAGCCCCCATTTTCTTTTTATAGCCCTGAATCATCAACTGGAGAGCCATTACCCAGAGCCACTTCCCCCTGCCCTCCCAATCCTACCTCAGCCACTCTCCCAGTGCTCAGTAACAAAGCCACTTCCCCCCGCCTCCCTATCCTACCTCAGATACACAGCGCCTGAACACCAGCCCCAGCCCTCAGTAACAGGGCCACTTCCCCACCTCCCTATCCTACCTCAGATATACAGCGCCTGAACACCAACCAGAACCACTCTCCCAGCGCTCAGTAACAGGGCCACTTCCCCCTGCCTCCCTATCCTACCTCAGATACACAGTGCCTGAACATCAACCCCAGCCACTCTCCCAGCGCTCAGTAACAGGGCCACTTCCCCCTGCCTCCCTATCCTACCTCAGATATACAGCGCCTGAACACCAACCAGAGCCACTGCCCTAGCGCTCAGTAACAGGGCCACTTACCCCTGCCCCCACAGTGCCTGAACACCAACCAGAGCCACTCTCCCAGCGTTCAGTAACAGGGCCACTTCCCCCTGCCTCCCTATCCTACCTCAGATATACAGCGCCTGAACACCAACCAGAGCCACTCTCCCAGCATTCCGTAACAGGGCCACTTCCCCCCTGCCTCCCTATCCTACCTCAGATACACAGTGCCTGAACACCAACCCCAGCCACTCTCCCAGCGCTCAGTAACAGGGCCACTTACCCCTGCCCCCACAGTGCCTGAACACCAACCAGAGCCACTCTCCCAGCGTTCAATAACAGAGCCACTCCCCACCCGCCTCCCTATCCTACTTCAGATACACAGTGCCTGAACACCAGCCCCAGCCACTCCACCAGCACTCAGTAACAGAGCCACTCCCCCCCGCCTCCCTATCCTACCTCAGATACACAGCGCCTGAACACCAACCCCAGACACTCTCCCAGCGCTCAGTAACAAAGCCACTTCCCCCAGCCTCCCTATCCTACCTCAGATACACAGCGCCTGAACACCGGCCCCAGCCACTCTCCCAGCGCTCAGTAACAGGGCCACTGACTCATTCTCAGGCCTTTCATTGATTGGCTGCCATTACTGAACGTTCCGTTCCCTCTGTCTAACCCCGTTCCTCTGAAAGAAAGGGCAGATCGCGGACGTGTGGTCTGGCGCCGGGTCGTTCGGACGACGGCAGCACAGACTCGTCTCCGCCGTGCGAGGGGAGAAGGGCCGGGGGAGGGGGGACAGAAATCCGGGGGGGTGTGGGGGGTATTTCACAAAGCGGGATTACTGAGTTAGCTGGATAACTGCACTGAGTAAAACCCAGAACCCTGCCAAATCTGGAACATGGACTGAAGTAAAAAGAGCTGTTCTGGGTTTTACTCAGTGCAGTTATCCAGCTAACTCAGTAATCCTGTTCTGTATATGTGAGGGGGTGGGGGGGGGGCATGTGCATCAGGACAGACAGACTGACAGACTGACTGAAAGACTGCACACAGGACTGGGCCGCTCCTGGATAAGGGATCTGACGCCTGCCTGTCCACAGGTTTCCCAGAAGTCCTTGAGAGGGGAACTGGAGCTGCCGGAGAGAGACGTCGCGGGGTCACCGGCCACCGGAGAGGTGCGGTGACTGACAGACTGACAGACTGACCCGCGGCAGGCCATCTACACTACCTCCTGCGGGTGCCACAGTGTCTCCGGGGGTCGGAGAGGGGGGGGGGTCCGTCTCCCGACATCCTGTGACCTTCCCCTGAGCACCGAATGCTCCTATCCAACCCTCCCCCTCCCTGCTTCATTCATACCATCTCCAGATCATACTCACTGCATGGCTTTGAGGCCTAACAAAGAAAAGGGCTTGTTTTTCCACATGGAGCCCCATTTACTAAGACCTTTAGTGTGCGCAAAACCTTTCTGCCCACGAAAACTAATAACACAACCAATGATTGGATGATTGGTGCAAAATAAATACCATGACCAATCATTGGTCATGTTATTGGTTTTGCGTGTGCAAAAGGTCTTAGTAAATCAAGCCCACAGTGTGGTAAAGATGGATAATAAGAAAATAAACAGTGTGGAAACAAAAGTCTGATTTCTGAAAAAAAAAAAAAAAATGTCCAACTTAAAAATCCAACAATAGCTCCAGTTATCGAGATTTAAGGGTTTTTGAGGCAACATAAATCTGCCGTTGGGACCTGTGCTCATGCAAAGATGACTCAAAAGGTCGAACTGACCCAAGTGTGGGGAGAGAGTTATGGTTATGAGGGAGAACTTCATGTGCAGACATGCCATTTCAACAGGCTTGGCCCACATTCGGCAGGAATTACTATGACAGAGGGAGGCTGTGTGTGTGTGTGTGTGTGTGTGTGTGTGTGTGTGTGTGTGTGTGTGTGTGTGTGTGTGTGTGTGTGTGTGTGTGTGTGTGTGTGTGTGTGTGTGTGTGAGGGAGAATGTGCGAGTGTGTATGCGTGTGTGAGGGAGAAAGAGGGAGAGAGAAAGAGAGAGACATGCCTCCGATAAGTGGGAGGTGAGTTTATAGAATAGAAATATACCCATGAAGCAGAAGGAGGAGTGGGCTCAGATCAGAGAATGTGTGGAATGCTCTGAACCTGCTTCGTGCGTGCGTGCGTGCATGTGTGCATGCGTGCATGCGTATGCATATGTATGTGAACGTGTGTATACCTGCAGATCTATTTGAGTGTGTGTGTGTGTGTGTGTGTCTGTCCGTATGCGCATATCTGCGCATACATACATGCGTGTGTGTGTGTGTGTGTGTGTGTGTGTGTGTGTGTGTGTGTGTGAACGTGTGTATATCTGCAGATCTGTTTGAGTGTGCGTGTATGTGTTTGTGTGTGTGCGTCTGTCCGTATGTGCATATCTGCGCATGCATGCGTGTGTGTGTGTGTGTGCCTCTATGCGTGTATGGTAGCGCCGCTCCGTTTCCTCACCTCTTTTCCCAGAGGCATGCCGCTGCCCAGAGCGCAGGTCAGACCGATGACTTTGGCCACAAAGGTTTTGAAGGTGAGGTATTCTTTAAGCACCACTCCCCGGAGAATGGTCTTCATCTCTGGGATTCCCGAGCCTGAGGAAGAGGAGAGAGAAATGACCTGAAGGACTCCCGAGTGCAGAGTGTGTGTGTGTGTGTGTGTGTGTGTGTGTGTATGCGCGCAGTGCATCAGTATGTATAGGCCTGGTTTATTGTGTCTCACCCACGGCCTGCGGAGCCAGTATCTGTGTGAATCCAGCGGAGAAGGTGATGAGGACCACAGGGTAGGTGACCCAAGCCAGGTACTGCAGAAACACGTTACTGTCCAAACCACCGTGCATCCACTTCTGTGCTGTAGAGACACACACAAGTTACGCAATACAATGCAAGCCCATCTGCCACCCAAAATCAAGCATTGAACAGTGAGCAGAGCCATCTGGACACTGCCCAACACTCAACTCTAACTGCAGAGAGACAGAGGAAGGGAGAGAGAGCGAGAGATGATCGCACGAGAAGAGGCACGCTTTTCATCACGGCCACATCGAGAAACTCACTCAACCCCAAACCTAGCAGCGCCCTTCCCATGCCCCCAGTGGAGCCTCTCCTCTCTTCCCCCTCTCCGCATGTCTTTCCTCTCTCCTCTCCTCTCTTCTCTCTCTCTGCATGTCTTTCCTCTCTCCTCTCTTCCCTCTCTCTGCATGTCTTTCCTCTCTCCTCTCTTCCCCCTCTCTGCATGTCTTTCCTCTCTCCTCTCTTCCCCCTCTCAGCATGTCTTTCCTCTCTCCTCTCTTCCCTCTCTCTGCATGTCTTTCCTCTCTCCTCTCTTCCCTCTCTCTGCATGTCTTTCCTCTCTCCTCTCTTCCCTCTCTCTGCATGTCTTTCCTCTCTCCTCTCTTCCCTCTCTCTGCATGTCTTTCCTCTCTCCTCTCTTCCCTCTCTCTGCATGTCTTTCCTCTCTCCTCTCTTCCCTCTCTCTGTATGTCTTTCCTCTCTCCTCTCTTCCCTCTCTCTGCATGTCTTTCCTCTCTCCTCTCTTCCCTCTCTCTGCATGTCTTTCCTCTCTCCTCTCTTCCCCCTCTCTGCATGTCTTTCCTCTCTCCTCTCTTCCCTCTCTCTGCATGTCTTTCCTCTCTCCTCTCTTCCCTCTCTCTGCATGTCTTTCCTATCGCTTCTCTTCCCCCTTCCCTCTCTCCTCTCCTCTCTTCCCTCTCTCTGCATGTCTTTCCTCTCTCTCCTCTCCTCTCTTCCCTCGCTCTGCATGTCTTTCCTCTCTCTCCTCTCCTCTCTTCCCTCTCTCTGCATGGAGAGCACAGTGGTTCTCATTCTGAATTGAGGATGAGGTCTTGGCTTCGGTTTCCAAAGAGATACAGGATTAGAAACCCAGGAAGGGCTTTGAATGACCAGATAAATGGCACCCATATAAAATCTTGTAGTCTTACTAAAGCACACATCACAAGGACATGAATGCCATTATGTTTACCTACATATACAGACGTGCTCAAATTTGTTGGTACCTCTGGTAAAGATGGGTAAAAAGGGTTATAAAAAATTCACCGTTTGATGAATTAGCTTAATCTCACACTGAAAAAATGGGTAATTCAGTTTCAAACTTTAATTGAAGTTCATTTATTATGAGAAAAAAAATAAAATCCCTCATCAAGAAATAATTATTTTTAACAAAACCACGTTGGCCACAATTATTGGCACCCCTGCATTCATATATAGAATAAAGTATAAATCTTTAATATTTGGTCACATATCCTTTGCATGCCATGACTTCCTGATGTCTGTGACCCAACAACATCAAAAGACTCTTGATATCTTATTTTCTGGTACTCTAACAAGCGATACTAAATGTCTCTGCATTTGAATGGATCTCTATGGGAATTAAGGGTCTGACGTATCAAACAAGCCTTAAACCATCACTTTGCTGCCAGAAATACAGTAGATATGATGGATAACTTGAATGGTTTCTTCTCCTGACTTATTTTTCCATAGAGTTCAATAGGAAAATTTGTCAGGAGAAACAACCCTTAAAGTGACCCATCCATATCTACTGCATATCTGGCAGCAGAGTGATGGTTTGAGGCTTGTTTGATACCTCAGACCCTTGATGATGACCTCCATTTTACCAACCATGTATTCCATACTGTTCCAGCATAAATCTAGTTACAGCTAAATCTAGTCCCACCCCCGAATTCCCATAGAGATCAATTCAAATGCATAGACGTTATAGTACCGCTTGTAAGAGTACCAGAAAATAAGATATCAAGAGTCTTTTGATGTTGTTGGGTCACAGACATCAGGAAGTCATGGCATGCAAAGATATGTGACCAAATATTAAAAATTATTACTTTATTCAATATATAAATGCAGGGGTACCAATAATTGTGGCCAACGTGGTTTTGTTAAAAATAATCATTTCTTGATGAGGGATTTTTTTGTCTCATAATAAATGAACATCAATTAAAGGTTGGATTTTTCTAATTTTTTCAGTGTGAGATTAAGCAAATTCACCAAACGGTGAATTTTTTCTAACCTTTTTACTCATCTTTACCAGGGGTACCAACAAATTTGACCACGTCTGTATGTATGCACACTTGCACTGTATCTCTCTCTCTCACACACACACACACACACACACACACACACACACACACACACACACACACACACACACACACACACACACACACACACACACACACACACACACACACACACACACACACACACACACACAGACACTCACACACTCTCTCCCACACACACACACCTGTCTACACGAGCAGGACATTAACCTGTCATTCATCCTCACAGGAGTTCCTGTCAGCCTTCATTGGCTTAATGATTTAATCTGATATCGCTCTCCAGCGCGGCTAAAAAAGGCATTAAGCCAAAAACCTAATCAGCTGGGACGTGGGCTAATGCACAGTCTGTATGGGGGGGGGGTTGCAAGTTCACGACTCAGGCACAGCCCATCAGTCATCAGGGGCCTGTTACACGAGGTACCCAATAAGAAATAAAAGCACTGTGCAGTGTCCTACCACAGGCTATGAATACATAGCTGTAATCCTACAATCTCTACAGTACAAGGCACACAGAGGAGGGAAACTGTCAGAGGACGTGACAATATGTCATAGTCTGAGTGTTCTGGGTGCAAGTCAATCTTATTTCTGCTGTTCAATTCTACTATTGATTGACATACCCTATGAATTCGTTTTCAGTTAAATAATGAGCACTTTTCCACTGCCACGTTCCATTGAGCTCTCGCTGACGCCATTTACACAACCCCCCCTAACCCCCCCCCCCCCAACACGCCCACCACCACCAACAGCAGGAGGGGGTACCTACTGCCCCCACCCACTCCCTACCAATTCATGCCACTCTACTATTCACATCCTGGTCTTTCTCAAATGCCAACTGCCACTCCAGC
>CM056378.1:4346091-4358591 GCA_029718625.1 Synaphobranchus kaupii
AGTGCAAGAGTTGGTGACCAAAATCCCGACATGAGAAAGAAATAGATGGATGTTGTGCTCTAGATGAGTGTGTGCTTGCATATGTGTGTCCGTGCGTGTGCGTGTGTGTGTGTCCGTGCATGCGTGAAAATGAGTGTGTGGACCTGCAATTGCATCCATTTTCTCCCGCCCACTGACCAGCTGCTCTCTAAGAGCTGTAAGTTCATTTTGCTGTAGACTCACTCACTCACTCACTCACTCACTCACTCACTCACTCACTCACTCACTCACTCACTCACTCACTCACTCACTCACTCACTCACTCACTCACTCACTCACTCACTCACTCACTCACTCACTCACTCACTCACTCACTCACTCACTCACTCACTCACTCACTCTCACTCACTCACTCACTCACTCACTCACTCACTCACTCACTCACTCTCTCACTCACTCTCACTCACTCACTCTCACTCACTCACTCACACTCACTCACAGCCCTTATTCTTTAACATCTCACCACTAGAGTTTTAAACGTTTCAAAAATTCAGGCTGAATTTTAAATAAATAATTTTGGTTGGGTCAGGTTTGAGAATGGCATTTTCACATTTGCACATTATATGACACTAAATGGCAGAGGCATGAGTGCATAGCCTTAGAGCTCCCTACTATTGCATTTAATTAGGCTATAATGTGAGTTACATTTGGTACAATTGCACAAACAACAAGCCAATTTGGATCATTTTCTTTGCATAATAAAACAGACGATGTGAAAATGTTTAATTAGGCCACGTTCGTGGTTTCACTTGGATGACAGGGACCAATATGCCATTTTGCGGGCCTTGGCAGGAAAAGTTTGGCAGCCGGGCCATAGTTTGGCCGTCCCTGCTCTAGCCTAGGCCTCTTCCTTTGAAATGTTTACACGATTGGGCAGTAGCCCATTAGCACAGCTTAATTTTGTGGACTCTTTACGCATTAAAAGGCCAATTACCAATGTTACATATTTTATCCACCTTTATAATTTGACCTTTTATCAAGGGCGCCTATTTGAATCCATTTAATTTGGCTCTGTATAATATAATGTTGTGTTTTTGTTACACGATGATAACTGGCATATTTATTACTGTAAGAGCCGTAAAAAGAAAAGTGGTAAGGTGGAATATAATGTTATGACTGATGATCAACGTCGGCCTTTCACAATTTCATGGCCGATCAAAACTCTACTCCACGCACTCTCACTCTCACTCTCACTCTCACTCTCACTCTCACTCTCACTCTCACTCTCACTCTCACTCTCACTCTCACTCTCACTCTCACTCTCACTCTCACTCTCACTCTCACTCTCTCTCTCTCTCTCTCTCTCTCTCTCTCTCTCTCACTCTCACTCTCACTCTCACTCTCACTCTCACTCTCACTCTCACTCTCACTCTCTCCATCATTCTTCAATTCCTGTAGATGGCAACAGAAGGAGTCTGATAAATCAGCAAACCAACACAAAGTGTTCTATCGGCAACTATCGGTGTGTAGAATATTATATGTACACTATTCTCTTATACTGTGGACATCAGCTTAGGGATCGGATAAGTAAAGGCTGTGAAGCTGTGAAAAGGGAATATACTGTAGGCTGTGAGTTTGGGGAGGGAACTGCTCTCAGCCGTGTCCCCCCTCAGCCTTTTTGGGCCTGTTGAGTGCAAGATGAGCAGGGTGAAGGTTTTTGGGGTTTTTTTATTTGTTTTTTTTAGGCCAGATTCATAATTAATTTTTCTCTTTTTGCAACTGAATGGCCCCCTTGTCTCCTTCCTTTCTGTACTCTCCCTCCCTCCCTCCCTCCCCCTCTGTCCCTCCCTCCCCCTCTGTCCCTCCCTCCCTCCCCCCTCTGGTTTCACAAAAGGCACGCTGATGCCATAAGCACCTAATTGAGGTTGCCATGGATACAGAATGCATCCCTTCACAGGTAATATGTGTGAGTCAGTTTGAGAGAGAGAGACAGAGACAGAGATGTTCATATTCTCCTCTGGTAAAGAATCTGCAGTGGGGGTCTCAGTAATGGGTTTATTTGTCTCCTGCCCCTACCCGTCACCTTCCCCATGCCTGATCCTTCCAGGGAACTGCCAATCACGGCAAAAGACAAAATTAAGGCCAATTCAGCCCCTACAGCGAGCCAGTACATGTGTGTGGAATTAAAGATAAATATGAGGGTCCATTAGGATGAAGGTCATCTCCTCTGTCTCTCTGTCTCTCTGTCTCTCTGTCTCTCTGTCTCTCTGTCTCTCTGTCTCTCTGTCTCTCTGTCTCTCTGTCTCTCTGTCTCTCTGTCTCTCTGTCTCTCTGTCTCAGAGCACTGTAGAGGGGAGCATAGAGGACTGTTGTTTTGACTGATGCCAATGTCTGGGTGAAGAGCCACTAGACTTGAAATATTACTTACTTGTGTTAAATACATTTATGGCACTGGGGAGCATACACAGTGTGTACCTTGTTATTCAGTCTACTGTTCTGTTCTGTTTGGCGCCTGTCTGAGTTTTTGGGTGTGCGTGTATTTTCTGTGAGCTATGGGACAGAGCAGGGCATGTTCCACGTCGCCCTCAGCTGACATACTTTGGTACTGCAGCCTGCCGTGGTCTGAAAAGACAGTGTTGCAGATCACGGACGACAGTTTCAAAGGGAAAAAATGTCATGAAGAGCATCACACGCACACGCACACGCACACACGCACACGCACACGCACACGCACACGCACACACACAGGCCCATGTCTCCATGTCCCTCTCCTCTGTACCTGAATAAATCCGTCAGTGTCATGTCATGGTTCAGGGGACTGAATAAGTGCATTTCCCTCAACAGGCACCACATGTTCACATGTGGATGTATAATCCCATTTCCGTATGAACAGCCATAAAGGTGTAATCCATTTACATGTGTGTGTGGGAGGGGGCAAGAGTGCGTGTGCTTATGTGTTTGTGTGTCCATCTGTGTGAATGGATGTAGCATATTAATGATGTATGCCAGAGAGAGAGACAGACAGAGACAGAGAGATAGAGCAAGAGATTCCCTGAGATCAAGCAGCACCACCCGGTGAAACGGAAACTCTCCTGGATCAGTCTCTGACCCACGTCGTATTTTCAACATTCATTAAAATGACCCCTAATATTATGGAACATACTCATCAATGGAGGCACAAAACGGACAAGACCCATACGTAGGACATCAGAGTTATATCTAAACTGGTAATAAACCAGGTCACAGGTGCTTGAAAAGGTCACTGCTTTAAGACAAATATGCTAATGAGAGAGGGCGAGAGAGGAGAGAAAGAGAAAGAGATAGAGCGAGAAAGCGAGAGAGGCCCTTTCCCCTCCTGTTTAAAGAGATCGCTGCAAGTTGCTAAGACACAGACACACTCACGTAAGACAGTGTATAGGAGTGTGTGTGTGTGTGTGTGTGTGTGTGTGTGTGTGTGTGTGTGTGTGTGCCTACCCAGAGAGACCACCCATGTGAAAACCATGAAATTTTAACTCAACCATGAAGGTGCTGTTGTGAAATTCGTACAGGCGAGTCTAAAATGAGAACAGTGCCACAGCCGCCTTGCTGCCGTTCGTATTGCGTTTGTTTGACTTGAGTCGGGTGCAAACATGATTTTTATGCAAATGTAAATTGCCTAATGTAAATTTGATGTAAACCTGATGCTTGTGTACAAGGCATACAGTGTGTCCTTGTATGCTAATTATGCTCCCCACAGCTCAGACTGGAGGATCAAACATCTGTTCTGCTCTGCCCACAGAAGCTCCGGATTCATGGTTTCAGGGTTGCGGGGTTTTGAATCACTGGGGTACATGAACCATATACATGTAGATGGGTAAAATGAATGCCGTTGCTGAGTTTGGGGGGGTGAACTTGACGATGGAGTCTTTATCAAGTCATTAAATCCTGCTGAGAGTCGACAGCGCTGAAGCGATGTGTATAAACCGAAATCTGCACAGCTGTTAAATCAATAGTCTGTGCGATGCGAGCACTGGCTCGTATTAGAGAAGGAGCTCAACAACTAGAATGACTTCTTAAAGAGCACGCTCACAGACGGTACTGTATGGCTTCGTCTCTAGATTACGCTCATGAGGTAGGCTCAATGACTGCACCTTTGAGGTAAACTCACAGGCTACATTAATGAGTAGTACACCGATATACCGCACTCTCTGGGCTCCCATGGTGCACTGCAACATTATACTGCCTGAGCTACCCACAGTTTCCATACATGCATGAGCTTCCCTGAATGGAGTGCACACAAAGCCCGTCTGAGCCAGCAGGCCATACATGGGAGCGACAGGCTTTTCATTCACCTTCGGTTACAGAATTCATCAGCTAATGGGTCCACCGTCCACATTTAACTGTGTGGGACCGTGCCATAAAGAGCCGTCAGCAGTGCAGACCTTAACCAGCAATCTGCATAGACACCACCTACCCCACCCCCCCCACACACACACACACACACGCACACACGCACACATACTCTCTGAACTTGCTTTTTTTAACTGAAGGGGACATGAATGCACATCAAGTGTGGAGATGCATTGTCCTGGAAAATCTCCTTTTACCCCTCCTTAAGACCAAGGTCAGCACTTTTGCAAAGGGCAGAGTGGACACCCATCTCTCCAAGGGTCAAAGGGCTGCTAGCTCTGCTAGCAGAACTGACCTGTTATGTCTGTGTGTGTGTGTGTGTGTGTGTGTGTGTGTGTGTGTGTGTGTGTGTGTTCATCGCCACAAACACACACACACACACACACACACGCTCACACAAACGTGCAAATTAGATAAATATGCCAATCTTTCTGAATCAATACAGTTGTAGCCCCTGACCTGCTCGCCCACACATTCCCACCACACAGGACACAAGCAATTCTCCTACAACACGTTCCACCATGAATGAAAACATCCCATCGTCATAGCAACAGTTTGTACCTCCCGTGAGTCATAATCCCTGAGAGACACTGTCACACACCCTTTCACACGCCAACCCCCAGGTGTGTGTGTGTGTGTGTGTGTGTGTGAGTGAGTGAGTGTGTGAGTGAGTGAGTTTGAAGGGAAAAAGAGAGAGAGAGAGAGAGAGAGAGAGACTCAGGTCTGCTCATCAATGAATTCAGAGAATTTTATGTGAGGGCACGAAATAAGAAAAAGTCATTTCGGGGGCGAGGAAATGAAAATGTCAACCATGTTCAAACTCAAGAAAGAGGGAGTAAAGTAGAGAGAGCCTACAGAGCTGCCCAATAACT
Organism: Synaphobranchus kaupii; assembly: GCA_029718625.1. Taxonomy (NCBI): domain Eukaryota; kingdom Metazoa; phylum Chordata; class Actinopteri; order Anguilliformes; family Synaphobranchidae; genus Synaphobranchus; species Synaphobranchus kaupii. Next base: position 4,351,332 of record CM056378.1, read on the forward strand.
GCTCCAAAACAGACCTGTCCACCAGCCCACCATGGTGAATCACCACGCCATTACAATATGGCAACCATCTTTACCTTTCATACTTCCTGTTCTACTGTAGCAAACCCTCCCCCCCTACTCCACCGGGACTGTGAGAACATACCCTGCTCACGTCTCTCCACCGGGACAGTGAGAACATACCCTGCTCACGTCTCTCCACCGGGACAGTGAGAACATACCCTGCTCAAGTCTCTCCACCGGGGCAGTGAGAACATACCCTGCTCACGTCTCTCCACCGGGACAGTGAGAACATACCCTGCTCACGTCTCTCCACCGGGACAGTGAGAACATACCCTGCTCAAGTCTCTCCACCGGGGCAGTGAGAACATACCCTGCTCACGTCTCTCCACCGGGACAGTGAGAACATACCCTGCTCACGTCTCTCCACCGGGACAGTGAGAACATACCCTGCTCACGTCTCTCCACCGGGACTCATCTGTTCTCTGATTGTGGCACACCTGTCAAGACGGCATTCAGATCTGTGACTCACACCTGTTCCTTGCAGGTTACGACATCACTGAAACCTTAGGTGGGAAACTTCCAGATCCAAGGCCCTGGGAGAAGGGTCACTGCATGGACTACACTGTACTATGTTTATGGAGAGTGAGTCTCACATTTCCCTCTGGATCCAGTGTAAAAACTGCACTGGGACAGGGACACTACACTGCGAGAGATGCCGTTTCAGACTGAATTCCTGACTATTACAGGTTCTGTACTCTTACAGTATTGCAAAGACTAGTGCGGTTGGCTCCCTAGTGTCCTCACCAAATCTGGTCATCTACTCATGTCTCAGCTCAACTGGCTAAATAAAGCCCACTGCGCAGCTCAGACAATGTGTGGTGATCCTTCTACTGCAGAATCAGGCGCCGTACACTATCAAGGCGAAGCCGGTACATTGTTAAATGAGGCGCCAAGACCCTCCCTCAACTTTGATCCATAAGCGGTGTCACACTAATGCAATCCAGGATTATTATTACCATGGCAATCCAGGGGGTTGATGACATGACACTCCTGAGTAACAGCCCCCCGCACACGCCAGGGGCGGAGGGAAATGGGGGAGGGAGGGGGTGGTTTGGGGGAGACCCCTTCGGCTGCATCTGGGCTCTGCTTCGCCTCGACCCATTAAAACCTGCAACAGGAGCGCTACGGGTTCACGGGTTCTTACCGCCGCAGCTCAGCGGAGTGATTAACCTTTCGGGGAAACGTCAAACGCCTCATTAAAAGAGCGCTACTCTGGTTTCCCGTGGATTTGAGGGCTTTGGAGCTCGCACGCCACCTGGAGATTCTTCCCCCGCCTCCCGTAAACGTGCTACGGGGACGCTCCCGAGGGAGAGCTGGCTGAGGAACAGCCCGTTTAGCTCACTTTCCACACAGGAGCCAGAGGGCTAGCGCTTCTCTGCCTCTCTCGTCCGTCTGCTCCCACGCTCCTTTCCCGCTCTCCGCAGCAGTGTGCAGGCCTGCATGATGGGAAGCACCGTCTCTCATTCCCCAATATGCTTTTACCATGTGCAAAGGGCAGGGCTTTCAGTTCCTGACTTCCTGGTCTAAGAGAGTATATGGCTCTTTTTGGGTCCTGTTTTTATACACTGTGTGGGCAGCCAAAGGTGTAAAATCCAGGTTCAGAAGGTAAAGGTCCTCCCCAGTATTTTGTTCCAATCACCTGGATTTGCTAATTAGCACAATTCTTCAGCCAGAAGGTAGAACTAATTAATGAAATCAGATGACTGAGTTAATGGGTGGAAGGAACACATGGCAGGACTTACTTTCTGACCCCTGGACTTTACACCTGTGTGGGGGCAGCATACTGGGGGGGGAAATGCAGTGTGAATACACATCTACAGGTTAGTACAGCACGGTAGCCAGCAGTATTTTAGATTAATCTGGCAGCTTCGTTTGGGGTAAATTGGTTATGGATGACTGCAGTTTTTTTGTTTTTTTTTGCTGAGAGATCATGACATTTAACCCACAGTGTCAATCGAGCCATTTGGGGAAGAAATCATTCCCCCTGAGGGTCACCTCTCAGAAACCTCCAGCAAGTGCTCGCTCGCTCGCACAAACAGGAAAACAAGTACGCACACACAAAGCAGGGCATGCATCATACACACCACTTTCACAGTTTACACTCCAGCACTGTAATCCCAAAAAGAAATGAGACGGAAAGAGCGCAAGAGCTGTAATCCGGTGCCGATCTGCAATCATTAATTAAAAGTATTAATAACAAACTTTTGGTGCCTGAGGTTTAAATCACAGCAGCCAGCAGTCTGAGGAAAAGGGTGTGCATTTATCACACTGTCAGGCCGAAGTTTAATCAAAGCCATTCATCTTTTTTCCCCTTTTAATTATTTACACATTTATGATTATTTTCAATGCGACTGTCAGAAGGCTGTCTGGGGTGTGGAGCTGGAGGAAAGGAGGGCGCCGAACACGGCTCCTGCACCCCCGAACACAGCCCCCGTCCTGCACACGCACCCCACTCCCAGTCCGGGGAGGGGTGGGAGGCAGAGAACTAAATTATGGGGTCCTAGGCTGATTAATGTACAGGCTTCACCTGTGTGACAGACACTCCAACACTGCCTCGGTCCCACAGGAACCACGCAACAAACAGTCAAGGTGTGTGTGTGTGTGTGTGTGTCTATGTATGTGTGTGCGTACGTCTGTGTTTGTGTGTGTGTGTGTGCGTGCGCTTGTAAAAGTGTGTGTGTATATGTTTTTTTTTAAAACAGTTTCTACCCTATAGTTTAAATATGTTTTTGGATCTGCCTTTAGCCAAAGCTAGCATCAGCAAAAGGCACAGTCCCATGCTACATTACTCTTTAGTCATCTCCATATATAGCATGGACATTTTTCAGGAGACTACACTTTCCACAAAACATCAGCTGAGCACATGCACACACAGCAAGAGTATGATCGCTGAGGGGTGTATAACAATAGCCATAGCTAACAACTGCATACATTATCACCAAATAAAAAATATTCTTTACACTGTTGTCAGAGAGAACACCAAAGATGGTGTGAAAGTGTTTCAGATCTCTCATATTCTACAGACAAATATGGTTCAGTCTGGAAGCAAAGACAAGACCATAAAAAATGTAAATTATTCTCTTTAGACTATAAAAAAAACATTTGTGGAAATGTGCCTTTTGCCAAATCTAGACGTAAAATCTTTGCTTGTATAGGTACGTATGAGTGTATGATTTCCCTCCCTATGCATCTGGACCGATACACCATTTCAGCTCCAGAGACGAGCAGGTCACAGGAATGAAGTGTATCCACATTGCACACGGGAGAGAGCAGGGGAGGAGATGAGAGGTGGAGCTGGGGTCAGAATGGGTGGAGCTGGGGTCAGAATGGGTGGAGCTATGGTGAAGATTTTAATAGAAGGCCAGTCGCTTTTCTTTTACTCCACACACACAAGGCATACTCAACCAGACACCCCCAGACACGTCTCGGGCCAGAGGTAAACCAATGTGCCTTGTGTGCGGGGCGAAAAGCAACCTGCCCCGACGAAGCCAAGTCGTGGGCCCATGAGGTCATGGGGTCAGAGCTGTGCGCCGGTATCTGCACAGTTACTCAACATGGAAGCAAAGTTAAACCGGACCGCTACTGCTACAGCGAGGACACACACGCACACAGACAGATGGCACTGCTGTTTAATTGATGCGGTTATTAATAGTTTGGGGAGGAAAGCGTTTAATGTGTTTTAATTGATTCATCAAGATGAGCTTTACCAGACACAAAGTCCTGAGGAGGCTCCAGGGCGTAGGGATACCCTGGGGACAAATAACAATAACAGGCACAGTTAGAGCGGCCACCTCCTCCCGCATCTGTCCACAGCTCTCTTTTCCTCACTCTGTCTCACGCTCACAGATCTTTCGCTACGACAGGGCTTCACATGAAGAAACGTGGAAATAACAGGACAACCTGTTGTTACTACTGCTGCTGCTACTGTTATTGTTACTTCTGCTATTGCTACTGCTCAATAAAGTTTGATTCTACTACTGCTACTACTACTAATGCTGCTACTGCTGTTATTGCTACTACTGCTGCTGCTACTGTTATTGTTACTTCTGCTACTGTTCAATAAAGTTTGATTCTACTACTGCTACTACTACTAATGCTGCTACTGCTGTTATTGCTACTACTGCTGCTGCTACTGTTATTGTTACTTCTGCTACTGTTCAATGAAGTTTGATTCTACTACTGCGACTACTACTAATGCTGCTACTGCTGTTATTGCTACTACTGCTGCTGCTGCTACTAATACTGCTACTGCTACTACTACTGCTACTGCTACTACTACTACTACTACTACTGCTAATGCTGCTACTGCTGTTATTGCTACTACTACTGCTGCTACGTTCAATAAAGTTTGATTCTACGACTGCTAATGCTGCTACTGCTGTTATTGCTACTACTGCTGCTGCTGCTGCTACTACTGTTGCTACTGCTACGTTCAATAAAGTTTGATTCTACGACTGCTAATGCTGCTATTTCTACTGCTGTTATTGCTACTACTGCTGCTGCTACTACTACTACTGTTCAATAAAGTTTGATTCTACGACTGCTAATGCTGCTACTGCTGTTATTGCTACTACTACTGCTGCTGCTGCTACTACTACTACTGCTGCTACTGCTACGTTCAATAAAGTTTGATTCTACGACTGCTAATGCTGCTATTTCTACTGCTGTATTTGCTACTACTGCTGCTGCTACTACTACTACTGTTCAATAAAGTTTGATTCTACGACTGCTAATGCTGCTACTGCTGTTATTGCTACTAGTACTGCTACTACTGCTACTAATGTTATTATTGCTGCTGCTACTGCTACTACTGTTGAATAAAGTTTGATTCTAGTACTGCTAATGCTGTTCCTGCTGCTACTACTGCTGTTGATTAGTTTTATTCTCGTACTGCTAATGCTACTACTGCAGCTGCTACTGCTGCTCTTGCTACTTCTACTGCTCCCACCACCGCTACTGCTACTACTACCACCACCTGAGATTGTGATGAATAAACCAACTATATTGGCTATTGCCTTTGGCATCCTTAATAAATTATGCACACAAGGAACAGCTGTTTGATGTTTCACAATCACAGGTGCATTTATTACAGAGAGGAGATTATGGAGAGAATTATATATGAATTAAGGTTCATTTTATTCAACAGCCTTCAATATGGTCAGCAAACGTGTGCACACAACACTCTGATGGTGCCTTTCATGCATACAAGTTATAATCTATAATTCATAGTTCCTTATATAAATTGTAGTATAATGCAATGGTTCCACAACACTCCCGTTTCAATAAAGAATTTACTATAAACATGCTACTGGATCATGGGTCACCCTGGCAACAGTGACTGTGACTGCTAAGTTATCTTTCTTTCTCTCCCCGTCTCTCTCTGTTACACGCTGCCCCAAGCACAGCTCTCTTCCACCTCTCTCTGCACTTTGGCGTTACAGACAGGTGACAGAGGATGAGGTGCACTGTACTGTACATATACTCTGATATTTAGGATGCGAAGAGGTGTAGATATAGAAGAGGGATAGAGTGTGTAGAGAATGCAGCAGGTGAGTGATACGCTTGGAGAATTCTCTGCAGCCAAGTTCCTGCGCTGGCAGGACTGATGATTCATGCGTTTGCAGGAGAGAAGAAGAACAGATTTGGGGGGGGGGGGGGGGAGCCCTGCGTATTCCTGCAGCTCTCTCTCAAAACAGCCAAGTGTGCAGAATATCACACGGCCACACAGAGCAAAGCCTCATACCAGCACAAGCACACACACACACACACACACACACACACCGACACTTCAGTGCATACTGTTCACTTCTCGATCATCACACGCACTCACACGCTCTCACACGCTCACATGTACACACACACACACTCTCTACTAAGAGTATCACTCACTCACACACACACGCTCACACACGCTCACACACACTCACACACACTCACACGCTTCTGTGTATACTGTTCACTTCTCTATCATCTCACACACTCAGATTTCACCATTTCCAGATTTAAATCAGACCCCATTCACTGCCCACTGATGCAGGTTAATTTTGCCAGCTGTCTGTTGCTATCATTAGCTCTCCTTCCCCCACTGGAGTGCATCATATTTAGCGAGTCCTTTTGTATATAACATTCTCTATGGTTCAGTTATGTTTGAGGAGCCAAGTAGCAGCCGAGGGGGGGGGGGGGGGGGGGGGGGGGGGGCGGTTGAAACAGAAGAAGGTAGGCGTACTTTAATCACCAGTAATGGCCGACTTGGCAGCACAGCTGTATATCTGTAATGAAACTTATGCCATTAAAAAGGCTGTAATAAAAAAAACACATCAACAAAATTCTTAGAGTAGCTTTTAGAGGAAGAATTATTCAGTTTCAGCAGCAGGATACAAGGCAGGCCTGAGAGGAGTGTGTGTGTAACAGGGTGTATGAGATAGTGTGTGTGTAACAGGGTGTATGAGATGGAGTGTGTGTAACAGGGTGTATGAGATAGTGTGTGTGTAACGGGGTGTATGAGATGGAGTGTGTGTAGCAGGGTGTATGAGATAGTGTGTGTGTAACAGGGTGTATGAGATGGTGTGTGTGTGTAGCAGGGTGTGGTGTATGAGATGGTGTGTGGAACAGGGTGTGGTGTATGAAATGGAGTGTGTATAACAGGGTGTATGAGATGGTGTGTGTAATAGGGTGTGGTGTATGAGATGGAGTGTGGGTAATAGGGTGTGGTGTATGAGATGGAGTGTGTGTAACAGGGTGTGGTGTATGAGATGGAGTGTGTGTAACAGGGTGTGGTGTATGAGATGGAGTGTGTGTAACAGGGTGTGGTGTATGAGATGGAGTGTGTGTAACAGGGTGTGGTGTATGAGATGGTGTGTGTGTAACAGGGTGTGGTGTATGAGATGGTGTGTGTAATAGGGTGTGTTGTATGAGATGGAGTGTGTGTAATAGGGTGTGGTGTATGAGATGGAGTGTGTATAACAGGGTGTATGAGATGGAGTGTGTATAACAGGGTGTGGTGTATGAGATGGAGTGTGTGTAATAGGGTGTGGTGTATGAGATGCAGTGTGTGTAACAGGGTGTGGTGTATGAGATGGAGTGTGTATAACAGGGTGTGGTGTATGAGATGGAGTGTGTGTAATAGGGTGTGGTGTATGAGATAGTGTGTGTGTAATAGGGTGTGGTGTATGAGATGGTGTGTATAACAGGGTGTGGTGT
>CM056378.1:4363591-4378752 GCA_029718625.1 Synaphobranchus kaupii
TGTGACCACCTCTCTTAAGGTCAGCACTGTTGAAAGGGCACGGTCACACCTTCGAGTGACAGACGGTTTGCATATCCGCCAGACCGTAATCATCAGTTAACCTGAATATTAACCCTTAATACAACCAAGGACACTCAAATCCTCGACACAAGTCCTTCAACAACCTGTGCCTCTGTGAAGCATTTGCGCACTGACTGTAACTGGACGACTGTAGCGGAGATCTCAGACCTGCACAACTGTCAGTCACTGGCCAGCACAGCTCTCTCCTCTGTTCCTTCCGCCAAACCAAACCTCCCCCGTCTTCCCATGTTCCTCTCCTTTTGTAAAGAATGACTTTGCCCCCTACTGGCGCACTGACGCTATTGCCAGGACATTACCTCACCTGAGTGAAAAATGGTGTTCATTTGCACTGCAGTAGAGAGGTTGTAATTTCTGAAAATACAAACGATCAGGTCGGTCATACTATGACTGGCTGGAGCTGCATGTAGGCCTGGTTTATGGCGCTCTTATTATCAGTGAAAAAGCTAAAATAATTCATCGCCAGCTGAGTGGTTATGACGTACCTGCTCATAATGAACCTGCTCTGCCGATATCTGAGAGCTGGCCAATGCATCCACTTGCGCTAAGTGCACTCAGAGCCTCTGTGCTAACGGACCCACAAGCCCTACAGGTACCCACAGAGGGAGGGATTCTGCCTCTCTGTCTCCGTCTCTCTCCTTCTCTCCGTCTCTCTCTCTCTCGCCTTCTCTGTCTCTCTCCTTCTCCATCTCTCTCTCCTTCTCTGTCTCAGTCTCTCTCCTGGTCTCTCTATCGTTCTCTCCCCTTCTCAGTCCCCATCTCTCACTCAATTTAAATTTTCAATTTCAAGGTGCTTGATTGGTATGACAAGCCCTGTGTTGCCAAAGCAAATGTTACAAGTTACTCTTACAAGTTACAAATGTTACCCTCTGTCTCTCTCTCGGTCTCTCAGCAGTCTGCTTCAGTGGGATTACATCCCAGATGCTCTCTCAGGGGAAGGAGACACAGGAGTAGGTGTGTGTGTGTGTGTGTGTGTGTGTGTGTGTGTGTGTGTGTGTGTGTGTGTGTGTGTGTGTGTGTGTGTGTGTGTGTGTGTGCGCGCATACGCACACGCGCACACCAAATACATCACCATACCCCTCAGCCCCACACACAGGCAAACACACACAACAGCCTTCTCCCCATACACGCACTAACCAGCTCCATCACTGGGCCGCCATAGGGACGCACACAGTGGTGACAGTCTGCGACAGCGAGGTTGCCAGGGCAATGCAGGCACACATCAGGGTTTCCACCTGCCGTGGAAACGGGGAGGTGACAGGGTTTTAGGGCAGACTGGCGCCCCGCGCAGCTCTAGCGGGACGCAGCGCTAAGCCGCTTTACTCCCCCCTGTGATCAGAGGTTCTGAGGCGCTGCCGAACATGGGGCTTTTTCTGTGTCTGGCAGAGGGAGAGCCAGCCGTAGCGTTAGGGAGTGTGTGTGTACAGAGTGAACAGGGTTGTGTGTGTGTGTGTGTGTGTGTGTGGGGCGTTAGGGAGTGTGTGTGTACAGAGTGAACAGGGTTGTGTGTGTGTGGGGCGTTAGGGAGTGTGTGTGTGTGTACAGAGTGAACAGGGTTGTGTGTGTGTGTGTGTGTGTGTGTGTGTGTGCGTGTGTGTGTGGGGCGTTAGGGAGTGGTATCAGGGCGTCTCCTACAAGCCCGTCCAGAGGCCAGTCCACCTGTGACGTCATTCAGGTGTAAAAGGCCATATAGAGGTAAAAGGTCAACCTGGTCGTCAGACGCTAAGTAAAGGTGCTGTAGTACACCAATATTACACCTCTCAACTCTGCACTCTGTATTGTCACCATTTGCTGCTCTAGGGACAAAAAGTTGTCTTTTATTGGTTTTTAAAAGTCATTTTCCAATAAAAAACATTTTCTTTTACATACAATTTTCCATACATCATTTCACATATTTTAAAAGACATTCTTTATCGGGGGGATTTTAATTTCCCTTCCCTTTTTAATTTTGCATTAAGATAAACATACAACAATCAAGACACCACAAAAAGACATCACATACAAAATCAAAGAGACAAAAAGACTGATAAATCCCTTTTTAAAAGGACACATTGAGGTTGTCATGGAAACTGCAGGCACCAAACAATGTTCAGCGCTGGTTTTGGCGCACGGCTGGCCACAGCTTCTCTTCGGCACACGCTGAGGCTTCTGGGTAATCACCCCCCACTTCAGATACAAATGAGCCGCAGTGGGGCTCCTGTTGCCCGGTGCTCTCTCACACAAGCTCCAGCTGGGGGACAGGGTTTACTGCCGCGTGGGCTTGTGCGAAGGTCTGCTGCTGCTGCTGCTGCTACTGCGGGGATTCATTTCAGACATGCTGTCCGGGGGCGGAGTCAAACGCCATCGATCGGACGCAACGGTGCGCTCTACACTTCTGTCAATAGTACATTCTGACCAAAACGTCCCTTTCGATTCCCCTAATCATTCACCTGGCTGATTCTTCCTGTTGCACCAGGAGACTGAAGCTGTGATTACATCTTCAGCTGACTGACTACAGATACTGCAGCTCCTGAACTGCGCTCTATAAAGAAGGCCGCAATGACACTGTATAACCAGTAGAGGGAGCTCAGTCCATGCTGCGAAATTCATAGAGATTAAGTTTTATACAGGTCATTTTGTTGGTTGAACAGATGCAGATACATATAGTTCTGTTTCTGCACATCCTGACTGTACACATTCTTTCATAGGTTTTATTCTTTTCTTAAAATGCACTGCATTGGTGGGGATTATGGAACACTAAGTTGTTCAAATAGCCTATTATTTACTATGTTCAAATGCATTACGACAAAACTACCACAGTAGAGTTTCAGGTGAAAATGGACATAAAAATTGCCTTACAGAAATAACTATGAATACTGATAAATTATAATACCAGAACAAATACCAGAACATCCCACCATCTCAAACAGACTATAGAGCGTATAATCTCTAATCGACATTAAATAACAGCCATGTAAATTACCACAGTAACCCCCAACCACCATGCTTTAATACAGCAAAAGGAAATCTGTACAAGGAATCAAAAGGAAATTTCTCAAGCGTGACTTCCCCCTGGTGGCCTGAGTGATATACTACAGCCTGTTACTGAATATTGTTCTGTTCAAACAGAAAGGACCTACACTGAAAATATGAAAATATGTATTTAACCGATCATAGGAAGCTGACTATTTGGACAATAGGTAAAGATCTGATTTCATAATCTAAGGCAAATATTTTTTGGGAATTCAGCTTCCTGTACAGGAGACACACAGTGGGGGGGGGGTGGGGTTGTTAAGTGGCGTAAAATGGGCGGTGACTGGTGGGAGGGTAAGTAAGGTGAAGAGGAAAGGATCAGTCTACAGTGAGATCACAGACAGGAAATACAGCTGAAATATTGAGCATCCATGTTGGTGAGATGTCCCTTGTCCCTGTCTCCTGACTGGAACACTCAAAGTCTCATCGACGGTCATCACTATTGCATTACTCCATGTACTCAAATACCCCCCATGTCCCCACATGGTCATCACTATTGCATTACTCCACCATGTACTCAAACACCACCCATGTCCCCACATGGTCATCACTATTGCATTACTCCACCATGTACTCAAACACCACCCACGTCCCCACATGGTCATCACTATTGCATTACTCCACCATGTACTCAAACACCACCCACGTCCCCACATGGTCATCACTATTGCATTACTCCACCATGTACTCAAACACCACCCATGTCCCCACATGGTCATCACTATTGCATTACTCCACCATGTACTCAAACACCACCCATGTCCCCACATGGTCATCACTATTGCATTACTCCACCATGTACCCAAACACCACCCATGTCCCCACATGGTCATCACTTTTGCATCACTCCACCATGTACTCAAACACCACCCATGTCCCCACATGGTCATCACTATTGCATTACTCCACCATGTACTCAAACACCACCCACGTCCCCACATGGTCATCACTATTGCATTACTCCACCATGTACTCAAACACCACCCACGTCCCCACATGGTCATCACTATTGCATTACTCCACCATGTACTCAAACACCACCCATGTCCCCACATGGTCATCATTATTGCATTACTCCACCATGTACTCAAACACCACCCACGTCCCCACATGGTCATCACTATTGCATTACTCCACCATGTACCCAAACACCACCCACGTCCCCACATGGTCATCACTATGGTATTACTCCACCATGTACTGAACCCCCCCCCCCCCCCCGCCCCATGTCCCCACATGTTCACTCACTTCGGCACTTGGCGCAGCGGCCCTTGTTGTACTCCAGCAGCTCTGCCGACCGACTGCGCTCAACGACCGGCCGCCGCAGGCCCCCCTCCTCCCGCAGACGAGCCGCCTCCTCTTTGGCATAAACACCCAACTCCTGAGTGTATCTGCCATACATCTACAGAGAGAGAGGGAGGGAGAGAGAGGTCAAGCAGGGGGACAGGAAATTTCTTCATGGGGTTGTTCCTATTTCTACAAAAGGGTAAAACCAACTCAATTAAACTCAATGAATCCAGTTTAATTGCCACAATATTATTAGTGTAAGACCAGAACTAAGAATAATAGTACTATTCATTAATTTATGTAATTGCTTGCTGTGGATGTGTCCCCTGTGGAGGTCATTATTCCTGACCCTGGTACCACTCACCTGTTTGGGGGTGGAGAGCCCAACAGTGCTCTCTGTACATGGTGAACGACAGACAGCTCTCCCACACCAGAGATCACGATTAATCTGCAGCAAAGGGCTTGAAAAAAGCTCCAGCCTAGATCCTAATTCAGTCCATCAATTTCACGCACGGCCATAAAAATCGACCCAGTGTTTTATATGCTCTGGGCCCCGGGGACAGGCCTCTGCACTGGAGAGACAGAGACACGAGCAGCGGAGCATGCTGGGATATGAATGTAGGATCAATACCTGAGCAGAGACCAGGTGATATAGGAGAGAGGGAGGGGCTGAGTCCATTTTCCTGCTGATTTCAATCTCTTCCCCCATCTCACCCACTGTTGCGCTACTGTTGCATACCTTTTTATACATTCGTGGCACACACACACACACACACAGTGCTCTCGGCCCCGATCGGTAGCCATGGCAGCATTGACCCTTGGTGGAAGGGGCACGGTGATTATTCTTCTCAGACTGCCCACACCCTCTTCATGCCCGTAGCAACAATCCCAATCACAGAAGCGCAAAAGCTCTTTGACCGGAGAGGAAACCTAGTGATCCAAGTTTGTCCAGGTGCAGAGTCACCTCGCTCAACCTGGGCGCAGTGCGGGACGGAGGGCTGTTCTGACCTCCTGCCCCTGCTGAGCAACACTGATAAGGAGCAGGACGGGCTCCGTCTACAACAACCCCAAACTCCACTATACTGGAGCCACCACCATCCAAAGGTCATCTCCCTCCAAATGCGCACACACACACACTCACACACACTCACACACTCACACACTCACACACTCACACACTCACACACTCACACACTCACACACTCACACACTCACACACTCACACAGTCACACAGTCACACACTCACACACACACACACACACTTCTGGCCTCTCTCATAGGGGATATATTTTACAGGTCTCCTCTACAGGAGATTAGCAGCTATTATTCAGCAAAATACAAAAGCCCCTCCTCCTTTTTCCTTCCGACTGGCCGTTAGCTGGACACGAGCGGCTCTTATCACATATCACCTCACTCACAGGGAGAGATTTCCTTTTTGACTGTGTGGGTGTAAGAGAGAGAGAGAGAGAGAGTGTGTATGCGGTGTGTGTGTGTGTGTGTGTGTGTGTGTCTGCGTGTGTAAGAGAGGGAGAGTGTGTATGTCTGTGTGTGGGTGTGGGTGTGTGTGTGCGTGTGTGTGTGTGTGTAAGAGGGACTGCGTGCATGTGAGTGAGTGACTGACTGACTGAGAGAAAGAGAGAGACAGAGAGACAGACAGAGAGAAGAAAGCAAGCTCTCGGGGGCAGCAGAAACAGAGACAGGAAGCAGACCCCCACTGTGTCTCTCTGTCCAATAAAAGGACAGGAAACACTAACGACTTCCCAGATTACAGCAGGAGCACTCAGGACCTGACCTCCCGGACGGAGCAAACAGACCGACACAAAGGGCAGGGAGACCATGTGGTCGGCGCCACGCGCGTGCCAACACGGCAACACGAGCAGAAAAGACCACAGCAAGCGCTCAATCACTACAGAACACAGCGGCCGCAAAGGGGGCGGTCACGGTCAGCGCTTCAGGAAGTACGAGAGACCACAAGGACTGGTTTTGTGGTCAGAAGTAAGTTTATTCATATTACACGTAGCACACGAGATCATATTGCGCATATTTGCGCAGCTCAGTGTCCGGTGTGTTGACTTAAGAGCAGTCAGAGCCAGGGGGTGTTAGGAGCAGGAGAGGTAATGTGCCCACAGCTCTGATTGGTCATCAGGCACGGCCAAAAGATCAGACGGGTCCAGCAGCGACCACAACATCCCCACGCACAGGCGCTGACCATTGTATGAGCTCTGGAGTCAAAAACACACATGCCCAAACACCCAGACTACCTACATGGGCTGTGCCCGTCCGTGGTGTGCCCATCAAGCCGGGCCAGGGCGTGGCAGGGCCTGGCTGTGCCTCTAGTCTTTCCACCGTCCGGTTCAGGCTTTGATCAGGTAAAGATATTTCCACATCCATGCCAATGGGGCTAAAGGTGGGGTTTGTGGCTTAGGATGGGGTTACTGTAGTTACACCTCTCTGGGAATGTGAGCCCAAAACTAATTTTTTTAAGGTTTTTTGTTGTTTGTTTACTAGTTTATAAAAAATGTTTTATAAAAAAATAAGTTTTGTATCTTTAGTTACTTTGTTGGTACCGTCTCTTCGCTAAAAGGGTTTCTGGGAGCGATTGCAATCTTCAGCATCGTTTCCTCCCCATAATGTGGACATACAAACTACTCTTGCACCAGTTCCTTCTGGCAAATAACAAAATACTAAAAAGTAAAATAATATTTGAACGGAACATACGCTGAGTTATTTTGGCCGTAGCTTGTGCCTGGGCTGGGCTTACTGCTATAAAACATGCTAATATGTGACAGTACTGCACGAAGCGGAGCAGGTGTATGTGCACATCGCCGCACCAACCTCCCTCCGTGTATAGCAGTTTGATTCTGTATTAAAAGGAGGGTTTGTGGATAAGAAGCTTTCTACCGTGGCGTTGGGTGAACCACCGCCAAACTTAAAAGCTGGCAACAATGAGGTTAGCGAAACCCTGGAAATTCCCCACAGCGAGAAACTCTTAAATCTCCGATGCCTCCATTTTAAAAGCGATCAGAGGTCCAACTCTTGTGCTTACCCTACGAGACACAGCAACAGCAAAGAATGTATTGTAGGCTACTGTGGCTCCTTTCCAGGAATCCGTTTTTCACCAAGCCATTTACACACACAGACATGCACACACATAAGTACCACAGAAATACACACACACACACACACAAACACCACACAAATACACACACACACACACGCCACGCAAATGCACACACACACACACACACACACACACGCATGCACACAGAAGCACCACACAAATACACACACAAACACCACACGAATATGCACACACACACAGACACACAAACTTCACGCAAACGCACACACACACACACACACACACACACACACACACACACACACACACACACACACACACACACACACACACACACACACACACACACACAAAAGCCCATGATTATATTTGACTAGGGGGAAAAAAAGCATTCCTAAGGATTGCCTGACTTTTTGGTCCCCAACAAGGTCACTGCCTAATTACCCTACCTGATAGACTGTTGGCTAAACACACTCTACTGATTAGCAGCCGATAGCAAGGGCTAAACTTGCTTTTAGCACCTTGTAAACACCCCTGTCACTTAATCGCAGACCAGGGGTGGCTATTTATAGAGCATTCATGCCCACAGGCAACAATCATTCACTGGCTAGCCTAGCCACGCGCAACTGCAGCAGCACTGCACTGTGACTATGAAAGGATCATTCCTACAGGCCTTCTCGGGCTTGCTGGGATGTAATGGCCTGTTTCTCTCATGGGAGCCATCTGACCCAATGAGTCCTAAATGAGAGGGAAGTGGGGTGCAGAAGCCCTGAGCATTAACTACCGTTAACCAATGACTGTCACCAATTTTGTCTTTGTATTGGTTTGTTCGTTTGTTTGTTTTGTTTTGGACAGAACTGTTCTGCCAGCAGCATTGAATAAAAGAGAAACTAAACTCACCACAACAGGTAAAGAGAGACAGAGATATGTTGAGAGAGAGAGAGAGAGAGATAGAGAAAGAGATATCTGACACTCTTTTCTCAGAGCTCATCAGAAAAGAAGCCAGATGCCCTGATCGGTGAATCACCCAATTAAAAATATGTTTACATAAAAACATCCAGTGCATTGGTATTCCTGGCACTGACTGATGGTTTTTACAGCCAGCGAGTTTCTCTTACCACACGGTCTGAGTCACAAGGAGATAACGGTATTACGGTCAAAAGGAGGTGGTAGGGAGGCGCAAGACAACAGAAAAATATGCCTTTTATTTTTCACATTCAAGACACCAAGCAAATCCAAAATAAATGAGGAAAAATAAAAAGAAAACACAATGACTGTCACTAATGACCAACCATTGCTCTCAATCTTTATCATAAATAACCAAAATTGTACCAATACTATGCTACTGCCAGCATAAGAGGGTGTTCACCCCAACCCCAACCACCCCCCCACTGCACTAAACATAGCACTAACAGCATTTAAATGCATTACATGGGCACTCCTCCCAAGTACACACAACTCTACAGCAGTTACCAGCGGGTCTGTGCATACACTTGGCCAATCCCACTCCATAACTCCAGAAGGACAAGCAGAGAGTGTTTCAACTAATAAAGCATGTATGTAGCGTTGAAATGAAACACTGTCTGAATATGATGTGACGCGATGAAGTGAATTAAAATAAGCCGACTCGTTGGTGGCGGCCATACGTGCACAACTCTGACCGCACACAAGCAGCGCTGAAAGTCACACACAAGACAAACAAGGTGGGTTGGCTGAGGAAAATACTGGCCCGCGCACACAAAGGTTTTCCTAAAAGTGCATGTGATGGCAGTCACACCAAGCCTGGTCACCACATCTGTAATGTTTTATAATGCGGCGTAATAAACCTCGCCGCTGTTGCCAGTAAAGAGTGCCACGGCCTTAATCACCGTGATTCACAATTTCAGTTTAACTCGCAATGATTCTCTAAATCTGTGCCAGGAATGGAACCCAGGGGATTGTGGGAAATCCATAAAATGAATTCCGGTAAAGCAAAACATGTTGTGGGAAACGGTCACATGTCTGGGCTGGCTGTGAATGAACGGGTTAGACGAGTGACACATTGGAACCCCAAAAATTGCTGACGGTGGCTGAATGCTCTGGTGCCCCTTCCTGAGTCAAAGCCCCACCCCTTATGTGGCCTCATCTGTCCGTCACCAAAGCTTCACCAATGAGAAGGGGTCAAACTGCGCGGTCCTGAGGGTAGTTTTATTTTATATTGTATATTGTGTCTTGGCAGATGTGCTTATCCCTTATCCGGGGGGAATCGCCCTACCATCAAGCCATCAAACACCCAGACATTTCAGCTGCATATTTACTGAAGCAATTCAGGTGAAGTGTTTCACTAAAGGCAACAAACAAAGGTGCCACACCGGGGAATGAAACCGCCTGGCTGTGATCAGAACTGTGCGGTGAATCCCACCGTCAGCACCGGAGGACGGTGTCAGCGTGGAGAGAGCGGCTCAACTCCCACACGCAGGACTCCAGGGCCGAATGGACAGATAAGGCCCCTCCCCCTCCCGCGCGCTCCGCAGCCCCGGAGCAGTGGACTGGACCTCCAGACGGCGCAGGTCAAGCGGCGCCCAGACGTGCTGATGACAGGAGGAGGGGGGGGGGGGGGGGGGGGGGGGGGGGCGCTGCCTGGTGCTTGATACCACTCATCAGAGGGAGAGAGGAGGGGCCGCTGCACACCACGCGGCGACAGGACCGCTCTCCGGCCAGACAATCCCCAGCCCGGCGCTAATGCTGCAGAGAGCGATGCGTGGGCTGACCCGCTCGTTACCGCCATGATTAATGAACCTGACAGCCAGGCCCAGCGCTGCAGCGGACAGATCACCGGAGGAGCATCTTGGGACTTCCACACCGCGTGAAGTCAGAGCAGAAAATAAAGAATAAAGAAATATGCGAAGTTCAGGTTTTCAAGGCCCACGATCGCCCCAAGCCGCTTTTACCCACAATGCACCGTGTGCCTCCAGGGGCGGCCCGCGTGGTTCCCATGTACTCAAGGTTTTCATTTGAAAAGCGGGCCGAACACATCAGAAGGGGCTCGTTAAAATCGAGTTTAAAAATACCCCCTCACAGACGTGTCACTTGAAAAATAAGACGTGAAAAGTAGCAGGAAGGAAACAAACACATTCAGACATAAGCCTATCATTACGCCAAGTATAGCAACGCGTACGGCGCACAAAAACAGACCCTCAACATGTTTGTCAGATTAAATTGAACCCAGATGAATCAAAGTAAGAAGTGTAGCCGCTTTCTTTATGGTGGTGTGCTGCGGCTCCTACGCGGACGGGTCAGCGCGACGCGGGTCAGAAAAACGGACTAACTTTCTATTCCCTGCTTCAAACAGCAGGCCCGGCCGATGACAGGCACACAATAATCCTGCTAATCCTCCCAGGCTGCTGAGTGGGGGGGGGGGGGGGGGGGGGCGTAATGACTGTGCACAGCTAGGATTACCCCCCCGGCTAGGAGTTACAGAAATGAAAATCCTGTGGTGACTTCAAAAAACAAACACCTGGCGCGTCTCGCTGGACAGCACAAGAGAGGACGTGCTCTGCCCTTGAGTCTTCTGCAGCTGCATTGAAATCTGTGGGATCAGCCCAAAAACGCTGTCAGGCTTCACGCTTCACGTCACGAGGAGGCTCATTCGGCTTAGGGCTCACCGATACGGTATGTGGGTTTGCAGTACCGTAGCCTTGTACCGTAGCCAACGGTATTTTACTGTTTTTCACCGATTGAACGTTAAAAATTGCACACTGCAACAGTATCATAAAGAATGCGCGATGTAAACTGAAGGCGGGTTGTGTGTTTTCTATGAAACTCACACCATTTTGTTAAAAAAAACAAAAAACATGACGTGATGTTGTAAACAGCACGTACGGAGAAGGTTGTGGGAACACATGATGGAGCCGGAGGCAAGGTAAGATTAGCAGAAATAAAAGACGAAAGTAAGCCGATACCCCACATGGCGGCGATTGTTATTCCGCTTTTAAAAAAACATTCGATAATAGTAGAGGGTTTATCTCCCAGTCCTAGTATATTTTTTCATTTAATTACAAACCTAGGGGCTTGGATTATTTTTATTTTGCTCAAACATTTTGTATCGTAGGCTATTCTAACATTTGCAGGTTGCACATTGTTTTTTTTTTGTTTTTTTTAAATGTTATTCAATATTTCACACCGTTCAGTATTCATGTTCCTAACAAAAATAGTTTAATTGATTGGTTATTACTGCATTTTGATTGGTCCTTATTTTTCTACAGTTACAGTAGTCTATATTTTAGTCATTTGTATTAGAAAACCAAATACAATCATACCATCAATAATATGAAAAATATCATATACCTGTATGATGTAGTATTTTGGCCATATCGCTCAGCCCTAGTTCAGTCGTTATATCAGTACAGCTAAAACACACTGTCCTCCGGAGTCTAATCACCCAGGACAGGGAACAGAACAGGCGGCACCACATGGGCTCTAGACCCAGACCACACCCTCCCACACTGCCCTGTGTCGCAAAGCGCACGTGTCACGAGAGCCGATCACCACCTGGCAGCCTGGGCTGCGATCTGGCACCCATACCCCTAAACTGCCAGTCTCTGTCCGCCTCCTCTACCTCCTGGGTGGTGCAGACACATTAGGCTTTTAGGCTTATGATCTGAAGTGTCAGGTGGTTATAGGTTCACATCCGAGGCGTGGGTACGGTTGTTGCTCCCTTGTGCCAGCCAGAGACCTCCCCTGAATTGCATTAGTAAAGCAGCGTAGCACTAGCGTAGCTGCATACTGCTAACATCAGCCCTATTCTCCAATCCTTCATTGTCCGGCTGCTTATCATTTAATTCATTTTCCTAATAAAAAATTCAACCATAAACTTTTTAATTATCCTGCTCACTGACATACGGACAGGGGTGTACTGGCCGTCACTAGAGAGGTAGTGGAGATTGAGGTAAGCTATACTGGTGTATAAATGGACACATGAATAACCGTGCAAACTTTGTGTGTCACCATAATTAACAGCACACCCTGGACCCTGAGGGTGTGCTGGTGAAAATTAGGCATCTGAGCACTGGGCAGCTAAATAAAATCGAGTGGATTCTTTATGATAGTCAAAATCTGTGAGATCCTAAATCGGTTTAAAAGCCCATCTCTGGGTTTCCTGTAGATTGTAGTTCTGGTTGTCACGCTCCGTTTCTCTCAGTTTCTTTAGGGGAAAGAATAAAGAAGGTCAGTCGCGCTGTAAAACTCCTTCACAACGCTGAGGTCCCCCAGCCTGACAGCCAATGACTCTGTGCTTCCGTTAGAACGACTGCAGCTGACTGTTAACATTCAATGTGGAAAAAAAAAACTGACGCAGAAGCTCAATGGAAACAGGTGCGGTTTGCTATTACATAGAGCGCCGGGGTCCTCGCTGTGACTCATCGACGACAGCCAAACGTCACGGCTGCTTTGGAGCCGCGCTAATGTAGCGGAAATGCTGCGAGCGCCAATAAAAGCGGAGCACGCAATCGGTCAGCCCGGCACAGCGGCGTAGCGTCCGGGGCAGTGAACGGGCCAGACCGGGCGCTCTGCCGGTGAGGAAAACTCACGGTGAGGATTCCATCTAGGGGCTTTGAGGGAAAACCCCAGGGTTAAAAATGAAAACCGGGCGGAAGTCGCTCTCCGATACGTGGTCCCCACTCTTTCCAGTGACCTTTGAGCAGTGCGCTGCACATTTCTGGAATAGTTTAATTGTGAGACAAGAAAGGAGAGTTGGAGTGTGGGAGGAACAGAGGACTGCGGAGGGGACAAAGGTGCACATTGTCTGGAGCAACACGGAGCCCGACGGAAAAGAGTCTTTGCACAGACACCTTTCACCTCTCATTCCCTCCATCACGGATTAATAAGTGAACAGGCTGTTCATCAACTCTGTACGCCTCAACACATAGGCACTGCACATGCCTGAACACAGCCACTTCACACACCTGAACACACAGACTCCGCAAGCCGGAGCACACGGCAAATTCAAATGCCTGAACACAGCCACGTCAACAACAACAAGCAGAATCCACAAGCCTGAGCCCAGAACATACACCTGAACACACAAGCTGGCCTTTTTTCAGTGAAACAAGGGTGTGTGCGTGTGTGTGTGTGTGCGTGCGTGCGTGTATCTGTGAGAGAGTGAGAGAGAAAGCTGCCAATGGGTGATTCGTATAAAGCAATGAAAAACAGGTTTCGATGTTTATCAAATAAAGGACCAGTCCCCGCCTCCCTCTATTTGTAGCTCAGCCAGCGCTGCCGTTGAATGTAAGGATAGGTGTGTGTGTGTGTGTGTGCGCGCGCGCGTGTGTGTGCGCTCTCCCAGGTCGTACAGTACAAGCGTGTGGGACGCAGACAGGAATCCAGTCACAAAGATGAACTGTGGGAGCAGGACAGAGGACAAAGACAGAGGACTTTCCGGTCTACTTTATTTAAAAGCTTATTTACACGGTGAGAGATGGAGAGCAGGGGCCGGAGGAGTGAGAGAGGACAGAATGGCCGTGGGGGAAGAAGAGAGGGAGGGAGGGAAACGGAGAAAGAGCCGGCGATTCTGTGTATAGCCAAAGCACCTTAGGGGGCTGTTTGATTGGTCCTGGTTGACCCGATCGACATGGAAGTTCAGCCAGATTCAGGCAAGCGCACAGAATGCTAACGCAGCCATAGCCTTCCCACTGTGGTAATGCAGGCTAACGCAGGACCGTGCAGCCATTCATTAACAGACCTGCGATAGAAAGGTAGCGTCACAAGGAGACAGGGCTGACTGGGCCTGAAAGCCTCGATTCCAGGCTTAAGGCTGCGCTACGTGGCCATGGAAACAGCGTTCGAATCCGTTCACACCAGGGGTTTGACGTGCTTTACAACGGTTCACACCAACCAGGTACACACAATGTCAAGATACTGCGCTCTATATGAGAGAACATTAGGCATCACTGGCTGATATTTGCTTTGTTAGATACATGGCCAACATCATGAATGTTTGCCGATCTGTCTGATTTGTAATGTGTTCACGAATCACACATAGTTGTTTTTTTAAATCACTGGAAAGTCAGAATCAGTTACTTTCTGAGTCATATTTTCTGAGGACACGATATGAAAGAGAAAGAAAACGCTCCCCCATCTTGTGAAATATTATCTGTTCGGCACAGCTCACTTCCATTTCCGCACATCACGCTAATGCTGTCCCTTCCACCCACATCAACTGATGACTATGATCCAGACGGAGATCATTACGACTGATAATAACAGAAATGGTCATCATGGCAGTGTCAGTTTTGGCCCTTTCATGGCGTACTTTATCATGGTGAGAACAGCACTCAGTAGGTCAGGCCTTTCTTACTCACAGATAGGTGCTATTAGGAATATACGCATGTCACCTCATCGCCAATCTCTCTCTCTGCATAAGACCTCCGGGGTGGGCGGTCCTGCAAAAACCTTCTCACACCTGATTGGACTAAGCGTGACATGATATCTGAGGGGCTGCAAGGGGTGAGAGACAGAGAATGAGCAGGAACAGACGAATGTCCCATAAATAAAAAAACAAGAGAAGAAGAATGAAAAGCAAGGAAAATGGGGGGGGGGGGGGTGCTTTGGCAACACAGCGGACATCACGCTAGCCGACCTCCTGCCACAGAGGGGCAAGAGAAAGAGGGAGAACAGAGAACAGAGGGAGACTTGTGACTAGTGAGCTTTTTACGTAGCCACTCG
>CM056378.1:4379252-4476752 GCA_029718625.1 Synaphobranchus kaupii
TGCGGGGCTCAGGTCGGTCCGATGGGCTCAGTATCTGATCCCTGCTGAGTCTGACTGTCCACTGATCCCCAATAACAAGTACCACCACCACATTATACCAGTGTCAGTGTTTGGACTAAAGATCTTTCCATCGAACCGCACTCTTTTTGCTTCAAAGCAGTTTTCAGATCGATTTACATTTTCGTGTGACTTCCAGACCCTTGGACAAGAAATGTGTCGCCTGGGGATGTCAGTGCTAAAGAAGCAGAAAACATGTTTTGTGGATTTGTGTATTTAGAAAGGCCATTGAATAAACACAGCACCTACAGTGGAGCTAATGCAAACTGTGGGAGCCGTTCAAAAGGAGGATTAAGGTAGGATTACTCTAGGAAATTAAGAATGTTTTCAATTTGTCTAATAAATAAAAAGCTCAGGTGGATGAACCAGCTAACACGGTGGTCACGAGACAAAGACACACAGGAAACACAAAAACACACAATAATAACCACACACCGCATGAGCAACGCAAGGGGAAAATAAAAAACAGCTTGAGGGTAATTGCCGGTGATCAGGTAACGACAGGAAGGAACATATTATTCGGCCTTGAGTTTATTGGGGTGGCTATTAGGGTGTGACCTTTAGACCCAATAAAGGCCACGGATATCTCTCCCATGTTTTCATGCTGTTCTGGAATCTCAGTCATTTCACAATCCGGTGGAGGCGACAATTGGTTGGGGGCGGAGTTACCACTGACATGTTCCTGTCACGATCAGTCAGCAACAACAGCAGCCTGCAGCCCCAGGCGATCCATCTCCTTACCTTTTACCCTTGTGAGCCGAAGCTCTCCACACGGGGGCAATCTAAAGCTCACGAGCTGAAGCGGTCTCCACGTGGGGAGAAGGAGGGGGTTCCACCGCCATCCGTCACTGAAAAGGGCCCTTCGCATGATTCTGATAAACTGCTATGACAGCCTAGGGGATGGGCCCGGGCCTGATGCACGATGGGCCCGGGCCTGCACGATGGGCCCAGGGCTCCACTAGATCAACTCAAATGGCCCACAGTGGGCTTCTAAATGCTGGGACTGGTCACCAAACCGGAGATTGAACCCCATTCCGCAGGGCGCCATTTACACCACGCTGCCTTGATTGGAGGTGGTTGGTGATTTACTGTATACTGTATACAGAGATACTGTATATCTCTGACCAATGTGAAAGTGTAGTTTATGGGTAAACATTATTATGGGTAATAATAATATTAAGTTGTTTTGTTGTTGTATCATATCAACAATAATAATGTTAAAACAACATTGTTTCATAATAACTTTACCAATTTATTACTGGATCAGTATTTACAAGTTTGTCGCGCAGTTTTTTTCCTTCAATATTTATGATACACTTTTATGAGCGCATAATAACAAATGTGGGTGAATGTTGTCCTGCCTGAAACAGTATGACTGAATGCAAATCTCTGAGGGTCAGTTTGAATAGAGAGCGGTTAATAATTACTGCGGTTTCATACAACATGTGGGGGAGAGAGGAACACGGTTCATTTATCCATAAATTTGAACTTGAGAGCATGAAAATCACTCCTATATCAATTATATGAAGACTCACACACCCCCACATACACACAAGAGGCATGTATTTACATATACTAAAAGAATCACACACCCTCCCTCCCCATGACCATTGCTTCAGTGTGACAGTCAGTGTTTCCATGACTGATAAAGTGATGAGCTGAGGGACCTTCTCAGGGCGGTGCGGTTGACACACACTGCATTTCTGAAACATTTAAGTGGATCAAATAGTGGTACGCTGGCACGCTGCTCTACTCCCGATTGCACGGCTGGATGACACGTCTCCCCCGGGCCTGATCATTAATCTGGAAACCTTCAATTCCAAAATAATCGAGCACTTGCACCTTCGGGCAATCTAAATTTGGAATATGTGTCAGCACCGTATAAATGTCTGTGCTTGTCATCACTGCAGAAGACAGAATGAAGCAATGAATCAACCGATTGGTCCATTAAGTCACTAATTTCCGCAAAGCAAGTCCCACCAATCTCAGAAATCCATCCAACTCAACCTCCCTGCCATCCTCTAACACCAGTTTCCATCTCCTTCACTCTCAATCTCTCTCATTCCTCTCTCTGCCTTTCATTAGACGTGTCACAATAAGTCTCCCTTTTCATCCTGGTCTCCCGCCCCTATCGCGAGTACAGGAGCTCGGCAAAGTAACTCAACCAAAGTTTAATCCCAGAATCAGTGTCTATGACTTCTAGAAATTCGCTCCAGCGGATTAGTTGGGTCTATTTTCTCAAAACAAGGTTTTTAATCTCTTCAAGGACACAAAGAACTGGGGAAGACATTGTGGTCTGTGGACAGGGTACCCGTGGGGCCTGGAACTGGGTAATAAATTTGAATGGTCTCAGTCTTCTGTCGGGTGGAGCTTTCCTCCTCTACGCCATTAGAGGAGGCAAAGTTAGAAAGCGCAGGCTTGGGGTGAAAAACTGCGGCTCCATGCTCGTCTCCTCCCAGCCTGGCAGCCCCTGCCACCCTGCCTGCCCACTCCAAACCCTCTCAGATCGCTGGGTCCAGGCGGGGCCTAACTGGCACCCTGCCGGCATACTCGCACAGAACCCCCAGTGTGCGCGATACAGCGGGGAGCACAGGCCCCACCCGCCTACCCATCCCATCCATCTGTCTGCCTCTGGGGAAGATGTTTACTCCCACTGTCCTGCTGTTGCTAAAGAAACCGATCCATCAGTCTTCTTTCCAAAGCTCCTCTTGCCTGAGCCCAACCCCCTGTTTTTTGTTTGTTTTTTTATTTTCTTAACTGATGTCCTTTCCTTAGGGCAACTTACAGGTGTGCTTACTGGTATATAAGATATT
Source organism: Synaphobranchus kaupii (assembly GCA_029718625.1). Classification (NCBI taxonomy): domain Eukaryota; kingdom Metazoa; phylum Chordata; class Actinopteri; order Anguilliformes; family Synaphobranchidae; genus Synaphobranchus; species Synaphobranchus kaupii. The sequence continues at coordinate 4,382,123 of CM056378.1, forward strand.
GTATCCAGAAGGATATTTGTAAAGTAGTTCCGGTTAGATACCTTGCACAGGTGTGTAATTGCTTAAGCCTATCCAGAAGAAATCTGCTAACACGTAGAATTCCACCATCGGCGCACCTCTACAAATCTCTACAACCCTGTCTCCATGTCCCAAATCTCTACAGCCCTGTCTCCATGTCCCAAATCTCTACAGCCCTGTCTCCATGTCCCAAATCTCTACAGCCCCGTCTCTCTCTATGTCCCAACTCTACAGCCCTGTCTCCATGTCCCAAATCTCTACAGCCCCGTCTCTCTCTATGTCCCAACTCTACAGCCCTGTCTCCATGTCCCAAATCTCTACAGCCCTGTCTCCATGTCCCAACTCTCTACAGCCCTGTCTCCATGTCCCAAATCTCTACAGCCCTGTCTCCATGTCCCAACTCTCTACAGCCCTGTCTCCATATCCCATGTACTGCAGAGAGCAGGGCCCAGTACGTCCTCAATCTGAGTGATGTTTATTCTGCTGGTTTTATCAGCATTAAGGACCGAGCTGTATAAAATTAGATAAGTAGTTCAAGTGACCGCCAAGGTCAAGCTCTCGACAACAAACGCACACAGCATCGGGCCAGGCTGTGAATCACAGAGACAAAAGGCAAAACGAGAAAAATAAAGAAATGGCTGCTTGTGAACTGATCTACTGAGAAAGCAGCCAGCTGCCTGAATGTAGCCAGCCACACACACACACACACTCCTGAAAGCAGTGGTAACGCCCGCGACAGCTGCACAAAATGCAAACAGTCGGCAGGAGTTATTAAGAGAAGATCGATCTGTGCGAGACGTCAAAGGGCCGGCAAAGCGTGGGAAGCCTGCACGTGCGCAGAGGGCTACACACAGCGCTCATCGATCCCTTCCCAATAGGTACACGGCAGGAAGAAATGGCGCCGTCTCGCATTCATCGAACGCAAACCCCCCATTCCGTGAGAGATGTACACACTCGCTCGCTTTGTTATTTTAAGCGCAATGACGCCTTGAACTTCTCTTGCAAACCCGATCGATGACCCAGGCAGAATGATAGCAGGCCTGTGATTGGTGGGCAGGTAAACCCATCTCCACCTGCAGCCAGCACTGCCGCCCCACCCCGTTTTGAGTCCATGGCCAGATGAGGGAAACTAATGATGAATACAGAGCGGTTGCACTGGAAGAGAGGACTCGGCCTTAATTGAATCTGCAACAGTAAGTGCCTGAGGTGCAGGAGAGGGAGGAAATAAACACAGCAGGCAGGTGGAGAGATGGGGTATGAGGGCTGTGGAGAGATGGGGTATGAGGGCTGTACACAGCAGGCTCAGGGTGGAGAGATGGGGTATGAGGGCTGTACACAGCAGGCTCAGGGTGGAGAGATGGGGTATGAGGGCTGTACACAGCAGGCTCAGGGTAGAGAGATGGGGTATGAGGGCTGTATACAGCAGGCTCAGGGTGGAGAGATGGGGTATGAGGGCTGTACACAGCAGGCTCCGGGTGGAGAGATGGGGTATGAGGGCTGTATACAGCAGGCTCAGGGTAGAGAGATGGGGTATGAGGGCTGTACACAGCAGGCTTTAGGGTGGAGAGATGGGGTATGAGGGCTGTACACAGCAGGCTCAGGGTGGGGAGATGGGGTATGAGGGCTGTACACAGCAGGCTCAGGGTGGAGAGATGGGGTATGAGGGCTGTATACAGCAGGCTCAGGGTAGAGAGATGGGGTATGAGGGCTGTACACAGCAGGCTTTAGGGTGGAGAGATGGGGTATGAGGGCTGTACACAGCAGGCTCAGGGTGGAGAGATGGGGTATGAGGGCTGTACACAGCAGGCTCAGGGTGGAGAGATGGGGTATGAGGGCTGTACACAGCAGGCTCAGGGTGGAGAGATGGGGTATGAGGGCTGTACACAGCAGGCTCAGGGTGGAGAGATGGGGTATGAGGGCTGTACACAGCAGGCTCAGGGTGGGGAGATGGGGTATGAGGGCTGTACACAGCAGGCTCAGGGTGGAGAGATGGGGTATGAGGGCTGTACATAGCAGGCTTTAGGGTGGAGAGATGGTGTATGAGGGCTGTATACAGCAGGCTCAGGGTGGAGAGATGGGGTATGAGGGCTGTACACAGCAGGCTCAGGGTGGAGAGATGGGGTATGAGGGCTGTATACAGCAGGCTCAGGGTGGAGAGATGGGGTATGAGGGCTGTACACAGCAGGCTCAGGGTGGAGAGATGGGGTATGAGGGCTGTATACAGCAGGCTCAGGGTAGAGAGATGGGGTATGAGGGCTGTACACAGCAGGCTCAGGGTGGAGAGATGGGGTATGAGGGCTGTACACAGCAGGCTCAGGGTGGAGAGATGGGGTATGAGGGCTGTACACAGCAGGCTCAGGGTGGAGAGATGGGGTATGAGGGCTGTATACAGCAGGCTCAGGGTGGAGAGATGGGGTATGAGGGCTGTACACAGCAGGCTCAGGGTGGAGAGATGGGGTATGAGGGCTGTACACAGCAGGCTCAGGGTGGAGAGATGGGGTATGAGGGCTGTATACAGCAGGCTTTAGGGAGGAGAGATGGGGTATGAGGGCTGTACACAGCAGGCTCAGGGTGGAGAGATGGGGTATGAGGGCTGTACACAGCAGGCTCAGGGTGGAGAGATGGGGTATGAGGGTTGTACACAGCAGGCTCAGGGTGGAGAGATGGGGTATGAGGGCTGTACACAGCAGGCTCAGGATGGAGAGATGGGGTATGAGGGCTGTACACAGCAGGCTCAGGGTGGAGAGATGGGGTATGAGGGCTGTATACAGCAGGCTCAGGGTGGAGAGATGGGGTATGAGGGCTGTACACAGCAGGCTCAGGGTGGAGAGATGGGGTATGAGGGCTGTACACAGCAGGCTTTAGGGTGGAGAGATGGGGTATGAGGGTTGTACACAGCAGGCTCAGGGTGGAGAGATGGGGTATGAGGGCTGTACACAGCAGGCTCAGGGTGGAGAGATGGGGTATGAGGGCTGTACACAGCAGGCTCAGGGTGGAGAGATGGGGTATGAGGGCTGTATACAGCAGGCTCAGGGTGGAGAGATGGGGTATGAGGGCTGTACACAGCAGGCTCAGGGTGGAGAGATGGGGTATGAGGGCTGTACACAGCAGGCTCAGGGTGGAGAGATGGGGTATGAGGGCTGTATACAGCAGGCTTTAGGGAGGAGAGATGGGGTATGAGGGCTGTACACAGCAGGCTCAGGGTGGAGAGATGGGGTATGAGGGCTGTACACAGCAGGCTCAGGGTGGAGAGATGGGGTATGAGGGCTGTATACAGCAGGCTTTAGGGAGGAGAGATGGGGTATGAGGGCTGTACACAGCAGGCTCAGGGTGGAGAGATGGGGTATGAGGGTTGTACACAGCAGGCTCAGGGTGGAGAGATGGGGTATGAGGGTTGTACACAGCAGGCTCAGGGTGGAGAGATGGGGTATGAGGGCTGTACACAGCAGGCTCAGGGTGGAGAGATGGGGTATGAGGACTGTACACAGCAGGCTCAGGGTGGAGAGATGGGGTATGAGGGCTGTATACAGCAGGCTTTAGGGAGGAGAGATGGGGTATGAGGGCTGTACACAGCAGGCTCAGGGTGGAGAGATGGGGTATGAGGGTTGTACACAGCAGGCTCAGGGTGGAGAGATGGGGTATGAGGGTTGTACACAGCAGGCTCAGGGTGGAGAGATGGGGTATGAGGGCTGTACACAGCAGGCTCAGGGTGGAGAGATGGGGTATGAGGGCTGTACACAGCAGGCTCAGGGTGGAGAGATGGGGTATGAGGGCTGTATACAGCAGGCTCAGGGTGGAGAGATGGGGTATGAGGGCTGTACACAGCAGGCTCAGGGTGGAGAGATTGGGTATGAGGGCTGTATACAGCAGGCTCAGGGTGGAGAGATGAGGGGCTGTAGTATGCAATATGCAGTACCCAAAGCTGGGGGCGTGAGGGCCGGGGGCCGTACTGCCAGGCAGAACACAACATGCACCCACCTGCAGCAAGCAGAGGGGAAAAAACATCCAGAGCTACATAAAAGAGACGTAGAGGCTGAGAAGGAGAGAGAGAAAAAGAAAGTGGGATAATCCCTGTGGTAAAGCTTCAGCAGCTGGCAGCACATTTAGCCGTACACACAGCCACAGATAAGGGTGATTAAGCGCCCACCGGCCCTCCGACAGGCAGGCGAATGCGGGGTACAGGGGCCTGAGTGAGTACTCTATACAGCCTCAGAATGCCTGGAGGGACGAGACCAAGCTCAACTTCTATCCGTTTCTGCCTCGCTCCCTCCTTCGACACACATCCCTCCCGCCTTCTTTCTCCCGCCTCCCCCCCTCTCTCTCTCCCCCGACAGACAGGCCTGTCACGGAGCCGCACTGCAGCGTGCAGCTGTCACTCACGCAGTGCGACGCTCCGGGTAACCGCCGCCCGAGCAAATTCAAAAAGGACTGAACACACATTCAGACGTGGAGCAGAGGGGAGAGGCACTGTATGATATGCCGGGCTGGGGACTGCAAAGTTTCTCACGACACTACACTAACACAGAGAGAGATACAGCACATAAATACAGCACAGAGAGAGATACAGCTCACAGTGATATACAGCTCATAGAGAGATACAGCACAGAAAGATGCAGCACACAGAGATACAGCACACAGATGCCTGACTCAGCCCGATTCTCATTACCATTATTTAAGGGCCACATTAGTCCCAAATTGTGAGGCAGCACTATTTCTGCGGTCTCTGCCAGACTCCACAGTCATCGCTCCATTGTATTTTGGGGCGACGGACAAGATCGGGTGGCTCCCTTGTCAAAGCGCACAATGACCCTCATTATCTGCAGGTAACTCAACCATGTGAAAAACACACAGTTTGTGCTCATAACTGAAGCACAGGCTCTGCAGGTGGCTATAAGCCGGTCCCTGAGAGAGACGCTGAACAGCGCGGCACAGCGTCCACGCCCTCTCTGCCTTTCTCTTACCCCATGGGCCTTTTCATGGGCTCTCCCAGAGAACGGCGTGGGAAAGAACAAAGCGTGCAGAGCATTTAAAACTATATCCCATAATGCCGAGTGAACCTGCCCACTTTCACACTCTGGGACCTCTGCCCACTCTGGGAGCTCCAGCTCAAGGGCTCGGGTGTGAGGAGGAATTTCCCACTGCTCAGTTTACTAAACAGAGGAGAGTACCAAGAAACCCAGGTAAGAATCTCCCGCTCTATCTTTCCAGAGACCCTCGCCTGTCATGAGGGGGTTTCTTATCAGAACACCCGTCAATATCTACCCAGACTATGAGAGTCCGGGTGAGGGGGGGGGGGGGTTCTCAGAGTGGCAGTGCCACAGTTCAGCGCTCACTGCCTCCATCAGCTGCTCTTCTGAGCCTGTGGACCCCTTCCAATCACCTCCAGCAAAGATGATGCTGCAGGTATTCAACAGGGCTTCTCAATCCTCCACAGTCGCCCATTGCTACTTCCCTCCAAAATCGCTACCAATATATTCTTCCACCAAGGAAGCACCTTACCAGCACCTCCTCTACGACCTGGTCTTCTTCTGCACACCACCTCCCCCCACCCTCCCACTGTACACAAACCACTGACGTCCTCAATACCCTCCAGAATGGACCATGGCCTACACATGTCTGCACAATGCGAGCGATGTCAAAGATTACACAAGAAGAAGAGCAGCAGAGGGGGAAAACAAGTCTAAGAATGAAGAATGGTCAGTTGTTACTCTCCACAGAGAAGAGGGTGGGGGGGTGGGGGGGTGGGGGCACACAGACGTATTTGTGCTGGGAGCTGCGCCATCTCCACACTGGCATCAGCACGTGGGCACTGCCATTTCCTGTGCCCGGTCCTGTCCCACTCAGTGACTAAGGAGCACCGTGCCACGATCCGTTTGACCCTGGGAACGGCCCAACTCAGACCAACGCACGCGTACCTCTGCCAACACCCTCGCCAACCCCGTCCAGAACCGGGGATGACGTCACCTTCACCCCCCCCCCCATGCAGAGAGGGTGACGGCATGGCGATCAGCCCTGGGGATGTTTTAACAGATCCGATCTCTCCGTCGCCATGGCATCCGAAGAAAAAGCGGTCAGACGATTTGCTGCGGTGACCTTTGGGTATCTGCCCTACAGTCCGGTGCCAATCAATCGCCCCACCCATTTACAAAGTGTGAGAACGAGACGGACCTCGTCATCGCCGCCTTCGTCTTCATCTTCGTCGCCGTCGGGCAACCTGAGGGAAAGGTCGACACAAAGACCGGCAGTGTATGGGCACACCTGTCACTCGGCCCGCCCATATTTCTCAGGGGGTGAATCAAACACGGCAGCCCAGGGCGCTGCTCAATTTCCCACGGGCTGGAAAAGGGGACGGGACAGTACAGTAACACCCCCCACAAATACAATCGCACAAGTGAGGACAATAGCGCTCACACAGAAAACTTCAAAACGCGGGAAAAAAAACGGCCAGTAACCAAGGGAGCCCACGGGCTCGCTCGGGACCGTTTGAATGGAGGTCCAGGCTCTCCAGCGGGGACACACGGAGCAGGCTGGTGATTGATGAGACAGGACTGGACCGGCGCCAGTGCGTTGCAGTTACTAAGCTGGTCACACACTCGCTATAACTGGGGCCTCTGCTCTGGGCTCACGCTCTTTGGGCTGGGGGGGGGGGGGGGTCTAAACTCTGCCTAAGGACTGATTATGAGGATAGAAAGCTGCTCAGTCTTTGGGAATGGGGGGGGGGGGGGGGGCTATATATGGGATTTGTATTCATCAACTTTAAATCCAGTAATAGAATCCACCACCAGGAACCCTTAATCCCCAAACCCATTCATTCCTGTGGAAGGATAACAACACAAAAACACTAACCTGATACATGGAATATAAACTCAGGCAGTAATGAGTGTATACAATACTGAATTAACTCATACATGCATTGTGTATTTAACTCTTCTAAATGACTGGGGTTATTTGAGGCAAACCACTACGACAAGCATGTCCCACACGCCACACGCCACACGCCACACGCCACACGCCACACGCCACACGCCACACGCCACACGCCACACGCCACACGCCACACGCCACACGCCACACGCCACACGCCACACGCCACACGCCACACGCCACACGCCACACGCCACACGCCACACTCCAGACTCCAGACTCCAGACTCCAGACTCCAGACTCCAGACTCCAGACTCCAAACTCCAAAGCGATGGAATGTTGAGCACTCCCTATAAGGCAGACCTCGCTGGCCATGAGATCACTTGAGCAACACAGTCAGCACATGATGTTGTGGCGTATTTTGGTGTGGTCAGCTTGTGTTGGAGCAGTGGACAGAACGGCCAAGGCAGGGTTTAAAGAGACAAGGTCTCTGATCACGTGTCCTGCGCCGGACAATGACAGGAAACGTATTAACACTGCACAGTGATGGTATGGCCTCTCAACTGCACAGACCTCACCCACATCGGTCTGCTAATCAACAAGGACATCTTTATCTCCCTCACCGACACTCTGTGCTGGCTGAGAGAGAGGCAGAAACAGAGGGAAAATAAGAGAAAGAGAGCGAGAGAGAGAGAAAGAGCAATAGAGGGAGAGAGAGACTGCCTGCCAGGGTTTTTGTCCTTCTTCATTTTGTTTTTCACCGTTCTGCTGAGTGTGCAGGAAGAAGAAGAAGAAAGAGACCTCCCTTTGTCAGCAGACGTAGCGTGTGGCAATACGGACTGTGGAAATCATGTGACCAGGGCTGTCCCTCCAGTGAGAGAGACTGTAGATTAGACGTTTTATCAGGAAGGTGAATCAATTCTTTGGTTGTAGAAGAATGTGTGGAGGGTATTGCATGGAACACAGCAGGGCCTCTACACAGACCTATACGCATCACAACCACATAAATACCCTGCCATATTCCTCCATTTTCACAAACTGAATTACATTATACACTAATCTATATTACATCATTACACTCTTGATATGGTGCAGTTTTAGGCTAAAACAATGAGCCAGGATTTCAAACACAGGTCATGTTCTGGAACCAATGTGTCTTGTCCAATATTCCCCTTTATCTGATTCAATCCTCTACCTGGTAGAGTCTACCACAATACCAGACAGAATCTAGCTATCATTCCAGACTCCCGACTTATAATGAAAAACAAAACACAAGAAGAAAATCACTGAGGTAAAAAACAGAAAAGGCTTGAAACTCAGGTCAAGCCCTGCTGTCGCTGAATCCTTGATCCAGAAGCAATCGTCCAGTAAAAATAAACAGCAGCAAAATTAAATTTTATCACACAATATTTATTGTGCGATAATGGACTAAATAAAATGCCATGTCTGCCAATCAAATGCACATGATTATCAAAACAACGTAACAAAGTTCAAGTGGCAAGAGGACCGAGCAGAGCAGAACCAGGCCAGACAGCAACCTGTGTCCAACAAACCTGTGGCCAGCATTCAGCACAGATGCGCAGGCACACACACACTCACACGCATGCCCATGAACACATTTATGTGCAAGCAAACACCAAAGCACAAGCACAATTCCACACATACACGCATACGAGGTCAGACACAAGCACACACACATACAGGCATATGAGGTCAGACACAAGCACAAACACACAAACTAGGCCTATTCTCTCTCCAATTCCTGCTACCTTAATTCGGAAATGGAAATCAATAATGGCATTCAGGATTTCTAGCGTAAAGAGAAAAAAAATAATAATTTACAAAAATCTATCAATTGAGAGACCAGGACTACAGCAGCCTTAATGAAGATATTGGTCTGACCAGAGTAGTGCACACACAGCATTGCACGGCTCGCAAATACTCTTTATCGACTAGCTGATCATTACAGCTCAGGACGGCTAGTCTCTTGGGCCAGTCATAGTGCATGCTGGGAACAGGTGGGTTTAACCAGCATTGAAAATTTTCCACAATAAAAAAAATCAACCGCCAATATGGCCAGTTACAATATAGGCTAATCATGGTTAATTGGGATATCAATTTATATCGTCAACATGTGAAATGCACTTTCGTAAATTGCTAGAAGCATCTACCAATGACTGAATTGCGAATTGTAATCGTAAAATTAAAGGCAGACATATACAGTGGTCATCTTTTGCCATCATGCTTGGGTATGTTAGATATTACAGCTATGCAAAACAGCCCTTATTACAGTGTTGAATTAGGTCCTAATGTTAATGGCCAAATGGTTTAAGAAACAACATCTATCAATACAATATTATGTGGCACTTATCCTCAGCACTGGAAGCAGCACCTCAAACCACCAAAAGCACTTCAAAGTTTGAATTCATCAATAGTTCAGATTTGTATGTCAAGCACTTTCTTCATTATAGACGCAAGTCATTCTAAATGATGGGGTCTGCAAGGAAAATCAATGATGTAATGAAATAGGAATTGCATTTTCGCTCTAAAAATACCACAAATAATAAATGAACGGAGGATTTGTTGTCTACTTCTTAAATGCTATTCTGCAGTAGCCATCCAATGGGGAGAGCACGGGCGTACACACAGTCATGCTTAGATCATGCGCCCAATGGTGCTGAAGTGATCACTCATCCCATACCCTGGAGAGACCGTGATGATGTCACAATTGTCCTCCACACAACAAGACCACGCGCGAGTTCCAGAATCTTTTCCGAGGAGCTCTTGTTGACATCTTGCCGAGAGCCCTAGACACAACCTGCTGTGACTAGCACTAACACAAGATCAAGCTAGCGCTTTAGGGGCCTGATTTAATAAGACCTTTAGCATCTGCGAAACCTTGTAGCACTTGCAAAACCAATAACATGATCAATGATTGGACACGGTATTCATTTTGCACCAATCATTGGTTGTTTTACTAGTTTTATGTGTGTTAAAAGGATTTGCACATGCTAATCAGGCCCTAAATGACAATATAATAATATGACTACTTCACCTTATTGTTCTCAAATGAGGTTTTTCTGTCCAGAGATGATACAGAAAATGAGACAATATATGTATTAACATACTACTGCAGTTCAGTAGCATTTAGACTCCAGTAAATGCTTGAAACCCAAAAGAACAGTATTAGCCAACAACCACCTTCATGAACAAACTAAAATTAGTTTCCAAATGACCATGCAAATCAAACGAAAAAGCCTGGGTTTTCAACAGGGGGGTCTGTGGACCCCTGGGGTCCCTGGCCAGACTTGGTTTGCAATGACTACATACAGATTTGGGAAAATACTTCAAAACATAAGACCTTTTTTTTTTTTTTACATATATAGCCCACTTTAATTCATGATTTGGGTCCCAGGATTACAAAAGGTTTCCAAGGTTTTCAACCCTTTCCAATAGCAACTCAAGAAGTAGGAGTAACATGTAAAGAGATCAGTATAGATTAGTGCAGTGCAGGGAATTCTCTCTTTGAAAGGGCTCATGCACAGCTACCTGCAGAACAGGACCTCAGGTCAGTGGTGTGGACACATTTTGTAGTTTAGATCATTGAAAAATGTACAATATTACAGTCAAAATAGATATCTAATGTTCTACACATACATTAAATGTCAAGCCAGACGTAGACTACTTGACCATGCATGCCTTGAAGAAGATTATAATTCAGAATCAATGTTAATCTTGCCCTTAAAACTTAAAGCCAGGGGTCATCATCTTAACCGTGACCCACCAGTGATCCGTGGCATGTTAGATTGGGCTCTACTTCATAGAAAAACAATACAAATAGTCCCCCAAATGTGTTTGAATTTGTCCTGTATTGCCAAACCAGAACTTAGTGAAACCATATGGTCGAATCATATAAATGTCAAATAAACCTAACCAAAATGTATCTGCTAACATAGTGGTAAAGTCAGAATGTTTTATTTCCGGCTTTTATTTTTATTTTTTATAAATATGTCAAATGATCTATTTCACTCGTATAAACAATATGAGCTTGTTACAGCTGCGCTGCATAAAGAGGCAAGACAAATCATCTCGACAAGTTTGCTACAATATTGAAACCAGACAAAAGTTAAATGATAAATTGGCACATATCAACAAAATCATTCAGAATGACAGTGTGGTTTTCAGTTAGAGGCTGTCTGACATCAGAACACAATTTGGTTGTTCAGCGACTTTTTAAAGACAGATGCATATTAGCAAACCTATTTTTAATATGACTGTGCCAAATTCATAAATGACCAGAAAGCAAACGGTAAAATGCAGTCAACTGTCTCTTATGGAGAAGAACCACTGCCCTCTTCCCCAAGGCTACCGCAGAGGCAATGTGAGAATTAACAAACTTAATGTGGAGATAGACAACGCATTTACCGATAGTCTGAAGACAAATGTGTTTATAAATGAAGACGCTAGTGGTGTGATGTAGACGTTTGGACAGTGTGTCCATGGCTGAACCGGTGCTCTATACTATAGGAAGCATCAACATGGTGACAGTCCCTTCTCAGTGACCAACATCCACATGAGGACATGCTTTAGTCATGCACCAGTCTATTTCTGCCTCTGCCCACACGCTCTCCAGCAATGAGCCTTCAACAGGCCCCCGTCCCACCGACACCAACAGCGGCCTGCAAAACATCAGTCTCAGGCCTAGACAGGCTTAGAGCAGCCAGCAGGACATCGGCTCCAATCCTGCACAGGGTGAAGGCAGCCCGAAGGACATCGGCTCCAGACCAGGCGGGAGCGTCAGAGCGGTTAGCAAGATATCAGCTAAGGCGACAAGCCGTCAACTTTAACGCCAACAAAACAAACTAAAGGAAATGATGTGAACTGATATGTTTCCGGTGAAAATGGACATTATCCCCTGCCAGAACCAAGTAGGGCCATGGCCTTGAGGGAGCGGCAAATCAGGTGGCCGCTCCCAGGGTGGTTGGGTGGGTCTCGGCAGGGAGATTCGTCGAGCCCATAGCGGCTCTGTGTAGTGCTGGAATTACGGCCAGGGGCACGAGGAGTCACGCCTTAGAGAAGACGTGGCGACCTCCTTCCTACCGCCGGCCAATGGGGTAGTGTAGCGCCAAATTCTCAGCAGTACCCAGGCAATGGAATCATACTAGGGTACAATTTGCTACCAAATTGAGGGAAAATGGGAGTAAATCACAAACAAATTTTTTTTTTTTTAAAAGAAAAAGAAAATGGACAAAATAAACAACACGAGGCAACAATGCAACAGCAGTGCCATTATAAGTAAAATTGAGGGAGGGGGAGGAGTTCAGTGGGGGGGGGGGGGGGGGGGGGGGGGCAGGTGACAGCCTCCATCTTCTTCCCCAAACAGACCGCTGGCTTTGTGAGGACCGCTGTGGTCTACAACCCCTAGGGAGGATATCGGACAGCTCTGACTGCTAAACAACCCTTAGGGAGCATATCGGACAGCTCAGACTGCTAAACACTGAGCTCGGGAGCCGTTGTGCATGCGCAGGGCGACGCCAGCTCCACAGCTGCTCTGTTTGATGTAGCACTGCCTGTTACCAATGGCTTTGATTAGACTATTCACACAGATCCCTTTGCCGGGCGCGCTCTATTCAAGGTGACTTTAAAAGGCTGAGATTTTTTTTTTGTAGTGCAAATGATGATATAACAGGGACGCGTCAGACAGCCTGATAAACCACCTTGTGCGGATGGGGGGGGGGGGGTGTGATAGATTGAGAGAGAAAGAATGAAAGAGGGAAGGAGGAGGGAGCTGCTTAGGAAAAGGGGAGGGGGGGGGGGGGGTTACAAAGCAAAAAACCTAACTGGGAGGAACATTCACCATTTAAACGAGATGAAAGCTAGAGTTTACCACAAATCATTATCTGAGATCACTTCATCCATCACAGATAGAAATCCGGCCTGTTCCCAGAAGAGACTAATAATTCACCGGGAGTCACAGGGACTGCTCAAATGGCCCACAAAACAAAGTTCGGCCACGGCCATTTACCCAGAACACCACACTGTACTCATCCTGACTCCCGAGTCACACAGGCCAAGCAGCTTCAGGTTGGGTGCATGTCTTTGTCAATGATGTAGTACTATATCGTAAAATCAGCAAGTGATTTAACAGAAATAAATCTGGCTTTACGATCCCACAGTGGGGAGCACGTCAGAGACGGGTCGTGTAGGCATTCCGTAATGTCAGATTGTAAAGTACAGAAACCGTACCACAGTGTAGCATTTAGCGCTAACACTTCTTATTTTTTATCATTTCTGCGTAAGCCAATTTTCTGTTAAGCTAATGTATTTTACTTTAGGGGTGCATGATTACATGGCATTTCAGTGCCGAATATATTGAACTGGCACAAAGCTAGTGGAAACAGCAAGCAGCAATGTGGGAGACCAAATAATAAGGACTAAAAAAAAGTGTGTTTTTGTTGTTTTAGTGCCTTTGAGTGTGGCAGACAAGTCGATTTCCCTTTGGGGATTAATAAAGTGCATCTCATCATCTCATCTCAAAGTCCAGAAAACAAGGGGACATTACTACAGATTCGTAGATTTAAAACCAGACATCAGGTAACCAGCTGCTAAAAAACCTCAAGGAACAACATGAAGACCTCCCCTGACCTTTAGCCTTTTGCAAACTTCTGAAAACAAAGGCCTGCAAGACCCCAACAAATGCGAAAAGGAACTCTTTTTAAATAAATAAATGCGCAATCTTAGACCTCATGTTCAGGAGGAATAAGACAGATGTGCTTCACCTTGGCTTTTGTGCCTTTAGTTTTCATGACTTTTAGGCTATTGCGACTTTGGCCTTGTCCGCAGAAATGGCCTTCCTTTCGATTATTGCATTAGAACTGAAACACACAAATGTGAACTTTACCAGTTACCCATAATGCCATGCACTACTGTCTCAATCGCGCAGAGGGCCTGAGACGGTAGACGGGGGGGGGGGGGGGGGGGGGTATCTGCTGGCCACTCAGCCGCCCCTCATAGGACACAGTACCACTCACCAACTGAGAAAGGGTCACACCGACCTTCACCTCAATCTCACAAAGAGCAGCCAGAAACCGGCAGAGCATTGAAAATAACAGGACCAATACCACCAATAATAATCAGTCAGTCAAGTCAAGAGCGGGACAAAAGAAGCCCGATATCGGATTGTATTGGTTGTTTGGTTTTCCTCCAAAGGACTCCATTTCAAAAAGAAAGAGATATTTCTTAACTCTGTCCTGGCTTTGATGTTATATAGTACTCCGCAGTTTCATTAACACCTTGTGTAAATATTGTGCAAGACACCGTCTCAGTGTCCCTTATGTTCCTAAGTAAATGTTAACCCAGGTCAAATTACTGTTATTTACCCCAAGGCCAATATCATAGTCATAATGAGCTGTCAAAGAAAAAATATTGTTTTGGATACTAGTGTAAGGAAAATTCCTTCAGCTCTGGTCATTTCCACAGCAAACGTGTGTCCTGCCATTTTAGCTCTGATAACAAAGGCCCACCAGCATAGATAAATATGACTAGGCTACGACAGTTTCACAACCAGAACAGGGCACTGCAAGATGTCCACACACACAAACATAAACACACACGCGCGCGCTCGCTCTCACACGCGCGCACACACACGTTTCTCAAACTCTAGTTCCAACTGAACACATTATTAAATCACGAGTCCAATCTGATCTACACAACAGCAAATTATCCTCTCATTAGCATTCAGATGCGGTGTCAGCGCCTGAATTTTCATTCAACGGCATCGCGGAGCTCACCGCGGGCCCAGCGTGCCGCTCTGCAACACTACAAGGCCGCGAGCCCTTTCATTCTCTTACACAAGACAGGCACAAATCAGGCCCAAGGTTACTTTATAGCACTCACAGCTCTCTTATCAGCCTTCTTAAAAATAGCTCTTATCTGACCCAGTGAACAATGTACTTTTGCCCACTCCACTCACTTCAGAACGGGCCCGACATCAAAACACTACCACACTGCTGCCCGGCAGGAGGACGACAACGCCGATCCGAAAAACACCTAATGTTCTCATGTTGGAGGGGGGAAAAGAAACGGACACCGATACCGTGAATAGTGATATTACAGGAGGGGTAATGACAGCATTATTTAAAAGTGCCACAGCGAGAGATGCCCGGGAATCCCATCCGCTCCACATCCGGATAGAGAGATCTCTGCTACCTGCGCAGAAACGTACAGAGCGGGCCGCTGGCTGACCGTCCAGGTTCTGGAGTTAATTCAATTACACCTCCGTTTCCCCTCTCACCCTTCAACACACATTCAGCTTCCTCGCAGTCCTTTATGAAGCTCTACTCAATAGCCTCAGCCAATAATGTGACATTAGGTGAACCTGGGGCGTATAGAAGAATTCTAAGCAGAAGAGAGAGGAAGAGAGGTTGACTACTGGCTCTGACAATACCTCGATAAGAAATTGAGAGAAAAAGGAATGACGAAATAACAGGAAAATTTGGGTGCAGGACAACTTTATTAAGCTTTATATAACCCAGGAAAAGCTGTTACAGGTGACTTTACTCAATGCAATCCACTCTCAATAAAAGTCTGTCGGTCCCAAAAATGTTTGGCCCAATATATTTTGTTACTTTAGCATCAGACAAGGCGCTGTCTGAACTTTGACATGGGATAGTCAGCACAGGAAAGGACAAGTGTTCAGAGCGCGTGCAGGGATAGGGGCAGAGATGCTGCACCGCGAGACTCCGAGGTGACTGTGCGCCCCGTACGCAGGCATAAGGGGAGAGACCATAGAGGGAGAGACGCAGCACCGCAAGAGGTGATCGTGCGTCCAGTGCTGAATCAGCGGCCGAGTTATGCAACCTCCCACGTTCCTCAAAAAGCGCGAGACAAACTTTTAACAGCGAGAAAATTCACGGCATAAAAGCTCTCTTTCTAACACAAGTCTTGGTGTTCTTTAATATATAATAAAGTTACTGTTCATTGGCGTCTTTTCAATTTGTTAGGGCTAAGGTCTCACATTGAAAGCATGTCGCAATTTGGACTTTATGTGGTTTGGCTGTAGTTACACTTAAACAACGGCGCGACAGTGAACCAGGTCGCTTTGCTTCCACACTTAGCTTCATTCGCTCATTAGTTAGGTACAATCAGTCAATAACGGCGCTCGGGCCGCTGTTTTCCAAAACAGACCACAGTAAAGGAAGCTTTAATTTCTACTGAATGCTCAGCGTTTGTTCGGAAAGGAAGCAGCGCAAATCCTGAGCCCCAAGCTTACGTAAAATAAAAGCACATAAAATGTTGAAAAGATTTGTGTTATAGGCTACACACCAACTGCTCTTATCTGACCCAGTAAAAAATGCACTTTCGCCCACGACACACCATTGTTGTGTATGTAAAATAAAGAATTTCTCCAATATTCATGATATTTTGGTTTACTAATTATTAACAGGTCACTGTGACACACAGTATCCCTTTAGAAATGCCGATTATAAAGCTTATGAGCAGCACGTTGGTCTATAAAACAACTGGCCTGTCACAAGTTACTCTTCACAGCAATAACATCCATAATAATCGTCGTCCTCTCCTGGCATTTGCCTCACTGGTGCCAGCTGTTCTGTGAGCAGCGTACACAGTGGTGCATAAGAACATAGTGGTGCCCAGTCTGCCACATTCAACATGTGTCACTGCCTTTCCAATCTCATGTGCTATTGCATGTTAAACGTTTCACACGATAGCTGCATTTCCTGAAAATCGTAGGCATTTATGTAGGCAATCGCCTTTATAATCAATCTGCTCACAAGACATAGCTTAGCCTACCTCACGCGCACCAGTAGGCTACACACATATTTGGGTTACTTGTTAAAATAGATTAATATTCATCATTCTTGCATGAACTAGATCTGTGTGTAGCCTACTGTTCGGTCATTGAAAAGATAGAGATGGAGAGCCAGTGAGACAGATAGACGGGCATTGTGGATGCAGATCCAGCTGTGCAGCTAATCTCGCCATCGTTAATGTCTCTTCTTCCAAAAATAAGGATACGAGTTAATTGCACTGGCACTGACTATCCACACACTTGTAAAGGTGTTTGCTTCTGTTAATGATGTGACACGTGAAAATTATTATAGTAAAGTCCATTGTTTAATCCTTAAAGAAACACTGAAGCGCTTTTAAAGGTTAGAAATCGTGCTGCTGCCTGTAAAATGGTTTTATTGTCATCAACTTTGTACAGATATTCAGTCAGTAACAGATTAACTTCGTCAGCGTTATGTAGGCTACACCATAGGCTATCCAACAAGTGATTTGTCTACAAGTGAACTTACCAAAGTTTGTTCATACTGTAGAGCCCGCTGCTGGTCGGTGCCGTCCCCTGCCATGGCTGCGCTCAACTCAAACTGCCGGCAGAAATGCCAGCGAGGTGAGGAAAAACGGAATTGTTTTATACGCTTAAACAAAACACACCGACCGCCAGGGTGTCTTGGAACATAAAACTGATTCGAGGGCCACGGACGGTTGTTGTTTTGAAGTGAAACTCTTGCATAACTTCACTGAATGTTGAGATCCTACATTTTATATCCCCGGATTTTTTCACAGAATCCACGCTGAGGCGGGACTTGTGGGGCTTGAGTAATCGGCACACCCCCTTATTCCTGTTCAAGTGGTACAGTCGGCTTCTGAAGTTTTTGAGTTGTACAATTCCAGATTTACCTTAAAAATGGATACAGTTTACTATAACTTAAGCCATTATATGCGTGCGTACATATTTTCAAACAGTGACGACCTTTTGACCAGTTTCTCTAACATAACTGAAACACTGACAATCATGCAGGTAGTAAAGAAAACAGGAAACTAAATAACACCTGGCGGGTTGTCCAATAGGACTTGCAAAGTGCTTTTTGCAAATTAAATATAACTGGGGTTTCAATGATAGGCAGTAATACAAGACATGACGTTTGATATTTGACACTGGGTCAGATTTTCATAGGCTACTATCGGCTTATTGATAAAGTGAAGTAATTATTTGTATAAACAAAATTACCTGGTGGTCTAAATGTGAAAAAATAAATACAATGACGAATTGAACCCACGCTGTTCCCGTGCCAGATTTTGGCATAACAAATGCCATGGTATGTATTTCAAGGGCAATAAGAGACTGGGAAATACATAATTACATACATAATTGTTACTTAACTTTTTTTATCAGAATGATTAATGATATAAAAAGTGGATTGTCCTGATGTTTTTGCAGATACCCTGGGAAAAATTTAACCTGGTTTGTCAAGGAGTGTCACACTTCTGTTAAATGTGAGAACCCACTTTCAATCCACCTTAGAAAAATGTTATTTTTCAATGCACTACCTTAATGAGTCAATAGACTGTCTGGATAGTAGTAATCACGTCGAAAATGACATTTAAAGTTATATTTAAATCTTTTTTTTAATGTTATATTAAAAAACTTTGTGAGTTAGAGTGATTTTTCCCCGCAAAGCTCCACATTTATAAATAATATAAAATGGATGAAACCGCTCTCTCTGATGAAGAGAGATTATTGCTTCAAGTATTTTATTGACTCTGGGACTTCTTCGCCGAAACACTGCGCTAAGACAGTCGATTTTGGCTTGTGTTCTCGGAGGACCTCCATCGAGGAGAATTAGTTGATGTGAGCTTACACTTATGCTCTAAGTCACAGTAATAATTAATATATGGAACACGGATCGGTCGTAATCGAAGAGTGTTTTTTCAAACCTCACTAAGTCCAGTTTTGATAAACCATATTTCTCAAGTGACACATCTAGGTCCAGTTAGTGCTGTAGGGGAGGTGAGGACTCACTCTTTTTCTAAATGAGTGTAAATGTGCTGCAGGGACATGCAGTATGGTGCAGCGGGGGAACGCGTGCGTGGAATCCCAGGCCTTTCAGCATCCTGACAGGGTTATAGTGTTCATCCTCCAAGGTCTTTTACAACCTTTCCTCCAGGCCACATCTAACCATCTCTGCGGTGGCAGTGTAGTATAATGGTTAAGGAACTGGCCTTGTAACCGAAAGGTTGCAGGTTTGATTCCCCAGGTAGGACACTGCCGTTGTACCCTTGAGCAAGGTACTTAACCTGAATTGCTTCAATATATATCCAGCTGTAGAAATTAAGAAGAAAAAAATGCTAAAAAGTTGTGTAAGTCGCTCTGGATAAGATGCCTGTAATGTAATGTCTACCTCCCGAAATTATTCTGACCAGAATTAGCACCAATGCTACGCATACCCACCCCCTGAAGGAGCATTGGTGTTCCTGCTTTGCTCTTCATTACTAAGACACACTGAGACATCCTAGAGTTAAACGCACCGTTTAACTGTCTGTGCTTGGTGGTCTATGTTTCTGCTGGGGTCTTAATTATACGACTGGAAGAACTAATCAATCTCAGGAACGAGGGCAAGTTGTGGACACCATTAGTATTTTAATATGATAAAAAATAGCATGAGGTGAGAGGCAAGAAAATCTTAAACTATCCTAAATTCTGCATCCTGGAAGAGTCAAGTTCAAAGTTTGCCATACCAGGAGAAAATAACTGATATTTGTGCACATGGAAAAAGGAGAGAAGAGATCTCAGATATCACGATGTATTTCGCCTGTCCCAGCTAAATTAATGTTAAAAAAAAATTTTAATTTAGCACTACCGTCTTCCCCTGTTATCTCTATGCGATCGCTTCTAAGATTAGAGGTTTTCTATCGACTGTAAAAGCACCTCTGGCAAATCGGCTGTTTCCAGCATCAGAAGGCCGCTAAACAGGGGTCGCGCAGCGGACACGACCCATTTAATTCCAATGCAGAGTCCAGCACTTCCTTACCGCTTTCACTCTGTCTATGACCCTTATTTGTGAAACTCCTCCAGGTTTTGTGTGTTGAGAGTTGTTTAATGTTCTCATGTGGTGACAAAGGATGTGTGGCATTGGGCAAACACATCAATAGTTTGATTCGTTTTATTTTTTGAAGTGCCTGGAAACCATTCTTTTTAAGAGAGTGAAAAGACACACACACACCCACGCAAACAAAGCCAATACTTATTTGAATATGTTTTCCTTGATCTTTCATTGTCTCGTTATATACATTTCCTGAGCTGGCTGTCGAGGCAGAAATAACTGATGTGCTGGAATGGTTCTGGCTGCCTTTCTCTCCCCTAAACCCACATTTTCAGCTCTCCAATTACCGTACAAGGATCCCGTTCGGATCAATTCATCAACAGCACACTCCACACTCCATCATCAAACAAAGGTCTGAATTCCTTTTCTAATACAGTCGATTGTAGCAGTGTTAATAATTACGTGATCTCCCTTGTTGCTCTGTTTGACTTCAAGAAACAGTACGGAGTGCGGATTGATTAAGGCGATGACAAAAAATCCTTTGGCGCAAATCAGCATTTATAGAAATGTGCAAAAATTTGAGATGTACCAACCTTGGGTCATTTCATAATCAGAGAAAAAAATAATTGAATCAATGTTTAGTTGGCCATTAAATAAGATCAGTGAAAGGACATTGAATGTGAATGAGGAGTCTGCTAAGTGTGAGCCCCCTTTCTTCAAAAAGAAAAAGAAAGAGGACACGGCTACACGTGATTCGCAAAATACGCCCAACGATGTCAACTGTCACTTGATTGGTTTGTTTTGTTAAAAATTTTGAGTGGTTGTTCACACCTGATAACCTGATTACATACAGATTGGCTGGAATGTTACAGCGCTTTGCATGATATGATAGCCTCTTGGGAAAGGACTGGTTGAAACCCTGAGTGCATATACACAGATTGAGCTCACGATATTCGCACACACGATCTGCCAATGAGTCAAGGTGGAAAGTAATACATTTATGCATAAATAAATCCAATATACTCTTGCATATATGCTAAAACTAATTTTCAAGCAGGTCAACACATAACTGTAGTGTTTTATGTTAGCCTATATACACTATGCATTAGCAAAGTAGTATGATAAAATGGGTGTATGATCGCTCTTATGTTACTCCTATGATTACTTTTATGGTTATGTATTCAGTAGTGTAAGTAAGGCTTTCCTTGTGATCATTTTAAGCACTTCTTGTGTGCCCTGTTGAATTGACTGTATGCTAATCTCTCGAATGTCTTTCCATTATTTTCATTCTTGTTATCACCATCAGCATAATCACCTTCATCCAAATGATTTATAATATACAAATCTGTTATGAACAAAATTGCAAACTCAGAAAACATCTTTGTTAATCCCTTCTAAGCAACACACCTTGCCTACAAACGTTGCTCATATTTTGAAGTCTTTTATCTCAGTGTGAAAGAATGAAGTGTCATTGTTATCTTTCTTTATAGCATGGTTCTGACATAGTCATGGAGCAAGTAGCTGTGAACGTAAGTGGAGAGAATTTAGGGGAAGGTGTTCCTAATCAATGAAGTTACCTTGAAACACAGAGGGAAATCGATGCCATTGATCAATACATTTCACAGTGCAGCATCTAATCCTGGGGCAAGCTTACAATGTGAGATCCCTTTGGAACAGCTCATGAAATGGTGTGCCAGGTAAAAATGTGTCCAGCCATAATGGTAATGTAAAATCCAATCAGCAATAACACACTAACTTCATATCCTCCTGAGTCCCAACAATGAATTTTTGTCACTTATAGGGGACATGGGTTTCTGGTCTTAATCTCAAGAACCATGTATGCTTTACTATGCTGAAACATACACGACAAGGCACATTCAATAAAACATAAAATAAATAATATTTTTGAAAATAGTTTCACTGCAACATGTTTTTTTGTCATCCAAGACACTTAAGACATGTATTATGTCAAAAAAATTTAAAAACTTAAACTTTATTTCTGCCAGGTCTCAAGGAGGATATCTTGACAGGGACATTTTCCAACCTCTGTACAATATGCCTTCCATTTTTCATAACCTCATGTGTTAGCAGAGATATGGAATTGCATTATGAGGTGATACACATGCAGGAGTCTCTTTTGAATGGTTATGAGTCTAGACCACCGAAACCCCACTTTCCTTCGACCAAACAGAAAAATGTCAAAAATATCTAAAAAAAAATAGGGAAGCTGTGGGTGAGGTCCATAGGGCAGCCAACTCTCGAGTCAAATACAAATCCCCTCATATGGGGGTTAGACCCCTGCAATGGCACCTTCTGAGCTATGATGCCATCTTTCTATGTGTCTGAATAAAGATACAATGTGAAAGGAGGGTAGACTGTAAAAAATCACCCGTGGCCCATCATGCACCTCTCCACAGGACTCTGTACCACTTGGCAAGGGTACAGTGGCATTACCCCACCTGACCATTGAACCTGCAGCCTCATACAAGTCCTGTTCTCAAAACCATTGTAGAAACTTTCAAACACTGAGAAAGAGAATGCAATGGAGGTCACAAAGCATGGCAAATAATGGCAGGGAGAATGTTGTGTTCACACGCACGCACACTCACTCACACACACACACACACACACACACTCACTCACTCACACACACACTCAAACACTCACACACACACTCACACACACACACACACACACTCACACACACACACACACACACACACACTCACACACACACACTCACACACTCACACACACACACACACACACAAAATCTCTCTCACTTTCTCTCGTCTCTTTCTTTTGCGCTGGCATTAGGCGATAGGACTAGGACAGTTTGTTAACAAATGGGAGGCATTTTTGAGGGAATAAAAACTTAATAGAAAAAAAAAGCACAAAGATTTACATCCTTAAAAGATGTGAGATATGAGATAAGATTCTTACAAGATAAGATAAGTTCCATGTAAGTTTAGAACATCCAACGTCAGGGTTGTCAACTCTCATGCATCTGGCGTGAGGCTCTCCCTCAAAAAATCTCATGCCAGAGTCAGACCTACGTATGTGATCCCCCTCGACCCTAATCCCCTCTGATCCAGGATTACAGGATTGGTCAAAGCTGGCACCCCTGTCCATCGTGATGTCAGGATAGACATTAGATTAGCAAGGTATTGACAGAGTGTCGCTGACTATTACTTTTCACAATTTTGACAGGACTTATACAGTGCAAGTAGCCACAGCAATTTAACTGGGGGCTTCACAAAGCAGCAGGGAAACTCAGATGTCTCCTCATCTACTTGATATCCTGGGTTTCCAGCACGGATGCTAGAGGTCCCTACACCACCTCTTCCAGTCCATTTCCACTGGAGGGTTTTTGAGGGCAGCATTTCCTGTTTTTGCACGGGGCTCTCTACGTGGCATATCAATTAAGCTGGCACTCAACCGCACGCCCAGCACATTAAGAACAGCAGAGAGTGCTCTCTCTCTCTCCCTCTGCGGTTAGCCACACGGGGGCATTATTGAGCTGTGGAGGCACGGGATGATTTTAGATGGAGCCTGAAAGGAACATGAGCGTTCTGCACAGCAGAGAGCGTTTTATTATACCCTCTAGTGCTTTTGAGGTGAGAGGAGGGGAGGAGAGGAGAGGAGAAGGCAATGGCTGGAGGGGAGGAGAGGAGAGGAGAAGGCAATGGCTAAAGAGGTCTGTTTATCTTGCTCGGTGAGACAGGAGCGAGTTTAGCACTGATAAGAAAATGGGCACAGAGGGGAAATTTAGAGAAGAGGAGGGCTGGAGGAGGTGGGAGGAGAGGGAAATGGAAGGGAAGAAATCACAGAACTGGTGATTATGCTAATTTGTCTCTGGGAGTTTCCACGTACCATTTACAACATCCTATATGTACAACATCTGCTCCGTGTTCTCTGTAGAACGTAATTATGCACTGTGTTCCATATGCAACTTGGGTACAGATTTACTGGAGCATACTCTCAACACACTCACATACACAGACAGACTTACAGGGACAGAAGGGTTGAATGAGCAGAGCATGAACCTGGCATAAATACAACACTGCCCCCTGTTGGTGTCTATGCCCAAGTGCCCTGTACATGGATGACTGGCTCTCTGTCTTCATTCAGTAATACTGGGGTCATACACACACACACACACATGCCCGACCAATTCACACAGCCTACAACCAGAGCAAAGTAGAGCATGATTTGATTCCCTACTTCTCATCCATAATACATTAACGTAATAAATACTTCAGTTCCTAAATATAGATGAATGTGGAGCTTTGGCCTTGGGGCCATTTCAGCCTGGACCCCTCATTGGTTGAAAGAGGAAATTCCCCAAGAGGCAAAGAAGATCATTGGCTAACTTAACTGCAGTGAGTCGAGAGCTGAGCAATTAATTGAATTCACTTGGCTGTCTGGATAGAGGAAGGCATGTTAGCCAAGCTCCACAATGCCACTTATTGGCAGCCAGGCATCAGTGCACCTACAGCCTACAGCCTATAGGTCCACTCAGCCTTTACGACTCAAAAAACATGATTTATGTGGGACACTTTTTAGACACTGTCCAGCCACATTCTGGAACAAGATTGTACAGGATTGTTTTCAGTTGTTCAGGCCTCGAACCAATAACCCTTTGGCCCTGACTGCATAAGATTACACCACTCTGCCTTTTACCATGAGTTCAGATCCCTAACTGTGGTATGGCAAGCAAGGGTCTAGTTTAAGGGTGGCACGGTGGTACGGTGGTGCAGTGGATAGCACTGTTGCCTCACAGCAAGAAGGTCCCGGGCTCGAATCTCAGACGGGACCTTTCTGTATGGAGTTTGCATGTTCTCCCTGTGTCTGCGTGGGCTTCCTCCGGGTACTCCGGTTTCCTCCCGCAATTCAAAGACATGCAGGTTAGGCTAATTGGGGGGGGGGTCATAATAGAATGACTCTGCTCCCAAATTACCCTGCATTCAGGTACATTACCGTGGTGAGGCCAGAGCCCAATGTATTTGTGAGACCCTCAGCAGTCATGCTGGCTTCAGTTGCCTGTGGCTTCGGGATGAAAGGGTCAGCAGGATAAATAAAGACTGTGATCCTTGTTTGAGAGGGTATTAATCTCTTTGATGGCACAACAGAATGAAAAATGTCTAATGTTTTAAATGCGGCAAGAAAAAAAATCAGATTCAGATTTAAAAATGACAGTGTTATTGATCTAGCATTTGCCCTCTGAATATCAAATTATGGGCCTGATTTACCAGGACCTTCAGCATTTTAACACAACCAATGATTTGTGCAGAACAAATACCTTGACCAATCACTGGTCATGTTATTGGCTTTGCGCATGCACGCTAAATGATTTTGCACATGCTAAAAGTCTTAGTAAATCGGGCCCTATATGTTTAGATTCTATCCCATAATGCACTGTTTCTGCCTGCCCTCTCTTTTCTGTCATTGCTGGGCCTGTTCATGTTACACCTGCAGCTTGATCGCTATCACCTGATGCACCTGTAATCTGGTTAATTATTTCTGCTTCCTGTTACACGTACACCGGTGCTTGAGAGAGAACACCAAAGCACAAAGCCTACTTCCACAAAGTTTTATATACCAATGGTTCGAAAACTATACCATTTGGAAAAGCACAAGTATAAAAATACCAGCCTAGCCCTGGGTTCAGTGATATTTAATGCTAAAGAGACATAGGAGAGTCAGAATATATTTATTCATTGTGATTGTTGATTTAAAACTTTCATATTTGACTGTGGTGACTCCCTTGGGTCAATTCTAAGTAAAAGACCTTAATAATTACTGTTGTAATGTGTGTGTGTGTGTGTGTGTGTGTGCGTGCGTGCGTGCGTGCGTGCGTGCGTGCGTGCGTGCGTGCGTGCGTGCGTGCGTGCGTGCGTGCGTGCGTGTGTGTGTGTGCGTATTAGGTGGCGGGGTGTATACAGATATGTTTACCATTCAGTTCTGGGATTTCATTAAAAAGATTGAAAAGGACAAAACTGGTTCAATGAAAGGGGCACAACATAGATCCAGTTCTCCCTCTCTTCTTTTTCTTCCTCCCTACTTATTCTGCCACTCCCTCTCTCCTCCTCCCTCTCTCTCTCTCTCTCTCTCTCACACACACACACACACACACACACACACACACACACACACGCTGTACTCAGACATGCGGGTCAGGAATAGAAAGAGTCAGTCACTGAGTTACACAGGGCAAATATGAATGTGTTTCTTGTAACAAACACTGTACCGTGAGGAGGATGTTCTCCGTACTGAGGAATGAGATAAAGGATTTCTTCAGTCCCTTGGCGGGGGCGGGGTTATTCCAGGGTTCTCCCACAGGGGAGGGGTTATTCATCACATCACCTTTACTGTGGTGATGATGAATGAGAGCTCATTGATGATGCCACAGAAATGTATAAATGTATAACACACTCCCATCCTGCACCAGCTCATGAGTACATTGATTCTGCATAACTTTCCATATTTCCAACCTCCACTGTGACCGCCGTTCTCTTTCTCGCTGTTTGATATTACACATGATAAATAATTGAAAAAATAAAAAGCGAAAGCAAAATGTAAACAAATAATTATGAAAAGTTGGTGATTCGAAAATCTGTGATTTCATGATAGCATTTCCTTGAAGTTGGAGGCACTCTGCTGTGTGTGTGTGTGTGTGTGTGTGTGTGTGTGTGTGTGTGTCAGTCTCAACATGACAGACATTTTTTCTAAGCCATTCATTTGTGGGATGTTAATTAATGTTTTAATGTATTCATTTTATGGTTTTGAATTGTTAACATAAGATAAACTGTGTGCCTCTGCATGTGTTGTAAGGTGCTGTTGCACAAAATCAATGGGCTTTCAGATTTATTTTAAGGCCCGTCGGTTGTACCCTTAGTTATTTGGTGTACGTAGGATGTGAAGGGTGTAAATATGATTGGTAGTGCGGTGACTTGGAAGGGGGCCAGCAGTACTCTTGGTCATTAAAAAGCTCTCACCATTGCTCTCAGTTCAATTTTTCAACTTCACTTTCTTTATTGGCAAGACATATTTCAACACTTTGCCAAAAAACCTTACACAAAAGCTGGTTAAAAAGGAATATTCTGTACAATCACAGTGTATTTTAAAAAATGACAATACAAAATAATTATTAACTTAAAACTTGTATGCACTAAAGTAAATTAATATTGTCATGTCAATACAAAATCAAGAATAAAAATAAAATGTAAAAAAGAATGGATAAATAATGTGTAAGCTTCTTGTGGATAATTAGTTTTACATTCAGTATGACATTCTTCATCGCATGAGAACTGTATTATGTCTTCAAAGAATTGTCCTATTCAATATGACCTGACCAGCAATATCCCTACATCTTTCTGATGTCGCTAATTACATAGATTCCATAAACATCTCGAACATTAAATTTAGTATGAGTGATAATTCTGGGTGGTTAGATCCAGTTGCTAAGGTGAAAGAGATCCCTTAAAAATGTAATTGTAGATAGAGATGGACAGAAAAGAGGTTAAAAAGAAAGACGGAGGTGGAGGGAGAAAAGGATGTCCATATATGGGGAGGAAATTCAATATTTAGTTTCCACCGTATCCGCAATTTCAACAGTGAAAGAGAGATTGAGCAGCGAAAAGTGGTTAAGAAGGAGGGGGAAAGAATGACAGAATGACAAATGGAGGAGGAGACACATAAATATGAGACCAATGTAAGGAATGGAGGAGTTACTGGGGTGGCACACCCCCCCCCCCCCCCCCCCCCCCCCCCATACACACTACAGCACTGAATCGCTATAGCCTACATCTCTGCAGAGCCGTTCACCCCTGAACCTGTATTAATCATTACACCTACAACAACACCCCACCCCCCCCCCCCCCCCCCCCCCCCCCCATCCTATTTTGCACCTTAAACTTTCACCTAAAAGCACAAATCTCCATATTTATTGTTTCCATTCTTTTAAAACGTGGATTTCAGACAAAAATATCAATAAAATAAATGACACAAGCACGTAACTGCCAAAAGATCCATCTTTGGGAAATACTATACCTTCTTTGCGAAGTTATACTTAGGCATTTTTGCAGCGCAGCTTGATTGGGATATAATAGTTTTTTTCTTATGGATACTATGAAAGAACCGTACGGGGCTGGTTAAGGTATGCAGTGGCAGCGCAGAGGGACCGAGCAGGCAGTTATCTCTGCGCAGCAAGCTAATGGGCCATAGTCATCAATTACTGCGCCCCTTGAGTAGAGAGGGTATTTCAGCATATACCAGGTCCAATTATCGAGGCAGTGAATCACAGTAAATAAGAACGTAAACATCCTCACCCCTTGACGACCACCCCGGGAACCCCCACAACCTCCAACCGCCCATCTTCCCGTGCTTCCCCATCGTGCCCACGTCCCCCCACATACCAACCCCGGGCACACGATATTGCATTTCATTACATTACATTCATTTAGCAGACGCTTTTATCCAAAGCGACGTACAATAAGTGCATACAGAGACATCATCAAGATCACTACAGAACAGACAAGACAAAGCACATCCTTCCCATAATGTAGCAGCTATCCCCTGCAATGTAATAGGTACAACATAATCTGTGAAATCGTAAGCAGACCAAGGGGTAAAGATGTCCCTGCTCGAGGCAGCGGGTGCCTTTGTGACGAGTTCAGAAAGTTGTCGATGTTGACAGACGAATATATCCACAGGAGAGCCACTTCCAGCAGAAAACACTATAAACACCTCATGTAATAGATAACGCAGATTTTACGGCCGTTTCGCAAGTTCGTCAGCGCAGGCAATGACCCCTGCAATCATCAATTGTTTATTACAGGTGTTAACTTGACGTTTTTATATAGCAACCATATATCATAACAAGGTATACGGCAGGAGTTTGTATGTTTGGATCAGTGGAGCTGGAGGTCTCGTGCACGCAGCATCTTCCAGTTTATTTTGAAACTCGATAGCAGAAAATATTGTGGTCATGGTTTTCCGGATGAGAATGGTCGCTAGCTCTATGGGCTTAAGCTGCATGCGGATCTTTTGATTTTGTGCAAGAGAGATGAGAAGGAGGGCCAATAAATGAAGGTGGAAGCAGGTTGATGATTAACTGTCACTGTACTTACATTTCCTCCTCCGGCGTCTTTGCTTGTGATATTCCTAATTATAGTCCCAAACGACGTGTTACTCCAGTCACCTGTGCCGTTCCATCTCTCTTTCGCACGTGATGAAGAGGATGAGATGAGGGTATCTACACTAACTCAACAGGCAGATGCAGACAAAACGTGGACCTAGCAACACAAAGTTAAGTCTTGTTTTCCATCAGTCTGTTTCACACAAAGCGGGGTGGACTAATATATCAAACAGGAACCATCTTTCTCATGTACATTTTGATCAGTGATTTCCTGTTGCTGCTGCTTCACCAGCTGCCGCGTGCGTGCTGCAGCGGATTACGCGCCCATAACTTAACTTAAAAACGCTTATCTGAAGGGTCATTCCTCCTCCAATTAATAACCAGCGGACAGAATACAGGAGACCGGGCGAGTAGATCCGTCTTGTGCGCGTCTTTTTGTAAACTGATTGAGTACCAAACAGGCAGCCGGGAGACTCTTCCCCAAGGGTTGAGCGCCGGAGCATCGATTGCGTGTTGCAATGCGGGTTCCGTCGCCTGACACTGCTCTGTGGATTTCTTCACTATAGAAAATCTAGATTTATTAATTCATGAGGGACATATTAATTTTTGTTATGCAACGTCACCGAAGTTATCAGCACAGACAGCGATCCGCTGTGCTCTTCGCGGACTGCTTTCATCCACCAGAAATAGAGTGAGTGACAGCTGCTATATCTGTCGGTGATCGGACGTTTTTCACACCAATGTGTCTCTTCAGCCTTCAACCATCCTTCAGTAGTTAGCCTACACTGCACGAACGCACACGCGCGTAAAGAACAACTTCGTGAATGGGAGTGATGCAGATAAAGTATAGCCTAGTGTTGGCTGAAAAAAATAACCGAATACCAGGCAAAAATAAACGTGCGCTTTTCCAGTGTGTGATATAAATTATATATAGGTTGTGATCCATGTTTTGGAGCTGTCCATGGTGTCGCGGCCAGACGATGTCTGTCTAGCAGGGGTTCTATATCCGTTGGAATTAAAATGTTGCTGGCATAGCACAGCGGTCGAGCCATGAGTGCTACCGCCTGAATCCATCCGAAGGCTGATTCGGCTGTAATGTGCTTGATACTCAGTAGTGGTTTTCAGTCTCGGTCAGGCGGAGGCGAATATAAGAATTGGGTCGTCTTTCTTATGCAGACATGGGAACACGCAGACAAATTAACAATAAGGGCATTGTATTATGGTCATTATTAGACTCACGTTTCGGTGTCCTGGTTAATTCGTTTAGCGCCCGCAACAGTGTCCAAATCGTAGGCTATAAAGTTTTCGCTGGAGCTTTAGGGCCTTGCTGTAAATCAACAATGCAACAATGAACGCTTCTTTGATTCATTCAGGTGGTTGATCGCAATGTAAACATGTCACCGATTTCACATAGGCTATCTTTTCCTTGATTGAAAGGAAACCCCTGGGATATGTTAATCTTGAAGACCAGGACCAAAGATCGTCTTGGACAATTAACGTAAATCCTCTACAATTGGATTCCTATCAGTTCTGATAGCAAAGAGACCTGTTCGGACGGCCCCATGTATAGCCTCCTGCTGATTTCAGCCAAGACGCATGAAATGCTCTGTTCAAGGAAAGTTCTGATCTCATATCCAGCAGTTGCTTAAAATTATCCGAAACATCGGCTTTTTTCTGATTTGGATCCAATCGTTCGTAGCCTAGTATCTT
This sequence comes from Synaphobranchus kaupii, assembly GCA_029718625.1. Taxonomy (NCBI): domain Eukaryota; kingdom Metazoa; phylum Chordata; class Actinopteri; order Anguilliformes; family Synaphobranchidae; genus Synaphobranchus; species Synaphobranchus kaupii. The sequence goes on from CM056378.1 coordinate 4,412,702, forward strand.
TAGGCCTATTGTGGAAATTACGTATTTGACAGAGCAGAATTAAACACCATATGCAACGTCCAAATGCTTGAATTTGTCAAAGGAAATAGGCTACAAATAAAGTGTAAACTATTTGAGAAATAATTGATGGTAGGGATGAATTTGAAAATAATCCACCACGCATTGAGATTGCAAGCTCAGTTTAAAATTTATTTGGAGCAGAATTTGATTGAATTTAATGCCAATGTGTTTACTTTGTCCTACTTTTTCCGGAAATAAACAGAACACCTGTTGAAAATATGAAGAAAAGTTATATTTTTATTGCTGAGAAATTACTGAGACAAAACCATTAGGGTTTAAATAGAAGTGCAACGTCACACACTTGACCTAGGTGTGTGTTGTTAAAAGGTGAGAATTAAGCTATGACATTAACCCAGTATGAAATGCACCAGGGTCTAATCACTGCTATTTCGATGCAATATACATGCTTGGAAGTGTCGATACATAATCTAAACATGTATGGAACGAATCCACGGGATGCAATGGATTTAGATTTACGATACATTTTAGATGAAGGGTTTTCTGATCTTAAACGTTTGTCTTTCTGGAACGAACTAAAATCCCGGTTTGTGTGTAATACCCATACTCGACCACTAGATGTCAAGGTTTGCCTTTTGGTACCAGGCCCATGTCTGTATTGTCCTTGATCGACGGACAACAGGTTTGAAGGACAAGTCATAAATAATGGAAAGAAACGAATTTATAAAGAAATTTCCAAATAGTACGCGTTAGAAGAAAATAACAACATGAGTAAAAGTAAGGAATTTTGAAATAATTAATCAAGTTGTGACAGGATTCTATAGTACAGGAAACTCGCAAACAGGTTATTAATTTAATCTTTATTTAAAATATTCGGATCCTGGCTAAGACCTGTAGGCTACGTCTACGCACTCCGTCAGGTTACATTATAAAATTAAATTCTACTGGGATATTCAGTATTTACACTATACTGCATGCCCATATTCATTGCATAGGCCTACTGTCAATTTAAGTTCTGACAAACAGGACAATCCACTTTTATAAAAAAATAAAATTAAATAAATAAAAATAAATTCTAAAGGAAGTGGTATAGAAAGTGAAAATATTACAGCCAGGATTAAATAGCATTTTGGGGTTCAGCAATTTGCTGGTATTTTGCTATTTACCTTTTGCGGAGTAAAGGTGTAAAGTAGGTTGCATTAAAAACAAATAGTCGTTCCTGTGAATGAAAGCTTGTAAGCAACAACATTTGAAAAATTATGTACTTTAACAAAACATTGTAAATATAGAAAAGGGGTACATATGAAGCCCCCTAAAGAGAGTAGGCCTGTGTATACTGACTTTCTAGTCATATCATACACAGTATATGACCGCGAAGTTGTTCTTTTTGCTAATCTTATAAGTATTCATAATATATATATATAAAAAAGGGGATTTTATGGGAATGTGCATGTACATAATAAAACCTGCTTGATTAGCTGTGAAGGTACATGTTCACTCTAAGCTGAGGATTGTGCGCCACGTGAGAGAGATTATCAGTAAAGTGGTAGTTAACCAGGAAAAGACTCACATGGTGTGCAGAGAAAGAAGCCGATATGGATGAGAGGCAAGTCAGCCAATGATGGAGCTCAATTGCACAGGAGAGGAGAGGTACAGACCACAGAATGAAGAGGAGACCCACATTACACACTATGGTTAGAGAAGAAGGCTCCGGACCAGATGGTTATAGGTTTAAATCATGTGTGGGATATTGGTGCAGTACCCTTGTGTAAGATACCGCTTTGGAATCATATTATTGATATTAAATATCTTACTCAATGGTAAAACAGCAATGCCACACCTGTGATTTAGTCCCATAACCGTCTGGTGCAGAGTCTGCTACACCATGTGCCTCTCTTGACATTTGCTGTTCATTTAAAACCTGCTCTGGTATCTGTGCTCAGCTTGAAGTATTTAGAGCATTTTTAAAAGCCTGTGGCAGCCCAAAGCCACATGCAATACCCCAGAGAGTAGAGCTTTAACACTGTGCCCACAGAAAGGCAGGAATGTTACTCAGTGTGCACGTACGTACCCACGCTGCACAGAGGAATACATGCACGTCTGCGCAGATGTTCCAGCCACTGATAGTGACTCCAGGATGAACAACCTCTCACACATCAATCACTCCCAGCTCACACCAGGGCTCTGCGTTGCCCCTTGACCCTGAGCTTAGACCCTCCCTTCTGACTGATGGCTTTCCAGTCTGTCTTGTGCGGGGAGCAGCAGGTGTTCTGGGCATGTTACCAAATGCACTCTCTCACACCCCTGAGTTTGCAGTTTGTTGGCTTGGCGCTAGTACCACTCTGTCCCAGCAGGGGGCGCAGTGGGCACAGTGAGTTGGCTGAAGCTCTCGCAGTGGCCATTTCTGGCCTCTCTGAGTAAATTGCCATACTCCTCTACTGAGTGTGTGCTAGAGATACTATCTAGTTTGTAGTTAAACAGTGAGCTCTAGGTACCCTTTAGTGGTAGGAAAATGACTAGCACTGTTGGGCCGAAAGGCCTGTTCTCGTCATTAAGTTATGTTATGTGTTTCCCTTTTTGCGTGTGCAAAACGGTACACGTGATGTCAAATAGTGTGACATCTGCAATGCTACACAAGGCCCAACAGTGACAGAGAGGAGAAGGAGGAGCGTGCGCAAGATGAGGAGCAGGGGGAGAAGGGTGTAACACAGCAGGAACGCCCCCCCCCCCGGGGAGACGCTGGTCTGCTCGTCACGTTTCCCACAAACATGGAACTCATTCCCGGAGTCCAGCTGCACAACAGAGCACGAGAAAGCGAGGGAAGAGAGCGATTGTGGGGGGGAAGAGGAGGAGAGAAAGAGATGAGTTCAGCAAGATTTAGAGAGCAAGTAGGTACGATTGGAGAGGGAGTGAGGGAAAGTGAGCATGAGAGGTAGAGTGAAGAGAGAGATGGAGAGTGAAAGGAAGAGAGAGAGAGAGAGAGACATGGGAACAACAGGATGATATTTAAGGAAAAGGGAAAATAACAGTGGAAAAGGGACAGGAAAAAAAGAGTCCTGCACAACAGGAAGGACTCCTGGTGGATGAGGGAAAATAAGAGTCAAAATAAGTCGCGTTTCTACAAATCTCTTTTCAACTGGCCACTTTATTTACTTTTCTGTTCACATTCAATAAATACAAAAAATACAATAGAGAATCATAATAATAAGTCATAAAAATATATCATAATTAGCTGAGAACAGACAGGCAACACTGCTGACAGACACAGGACCAGCGGGTGCAGGGCTGATCACCTGATTGGATGCAGAGTCAGTGTTCCAAACCAGCCAATCAAACAGAGAGAACAGCCTCTGGCCTCAGATACTGCAAGGGAACCGGCGCTGGGAGTGATCACAACTAAACCAAACACAATCACACACACACGCACGCACATACGCGCGCACACACACAAATTAACCTTCTCTTTATCCTGCAGGTAATATAAACTCACTCCCCGCGTGGGCTTAATAAATGTAAAAAAATCTCTGCTCAGAAATATTTGGTTTAGAGCTCTACTTTTTGGTACATGCACAGTGAAGGAGAGGTTTAACTGGACTGGTTATCGCTCTTCAAACAACACCGCAAAAAAAACACATGAAACAAGACCACACGGAGGACTGGAAAGAAACAGACTCCTCCCCCTCCTGCACACTTAACTTTTACAGCAAACTACACACACGCCCAGGTTCCTGAAATGTCCCAGTGGTTTCAAAGAGCTACACTCTGCTTCCACTACCTCCTTCCATCTTTCACTTTCACTCGCTCGCTCTCTCTCTCTCTCTCTGTCTGTCTGTCTGTCTCTCTACCTCTCTCCTGTGGTCACAGGTCTCTGTCACTTCAGCGGTGGTTTTGTACATTAACACTACAGCAGCGCTACAATAACGCTACAGTAACGCTTCAGTAACGCTTCAGTAACATCCCATTCTTTCCTCGGCACCCCCCCTGTCTCAGACAGACTCATGTCTTTCTGAAAGTGTCTTTACGCTCAGGGGAGAGAGATGTGAAAAAACAGGTAAGTGTGTGTGTGTGTGTGTGTGTGTGGGTATGTTTGTGCAAGTGTGTGTGTGGGGAGGGACTTCTCTTCTCTTTATAAGGTGCAAACACTGCAGATATGGTGATTAGGGGCTCATTAAATCACCTGATGTTCAGCGAGCCGTAAGCCAGAGCTGAGGTTGTTGCTCTCCCTTACAGAAAAACCATGTGTAACAGGAATCCGCCCATCTCCCTCGGGGTCTCCGGGCAGACTGGGTGTGGGGCGGAGCGTGGGAAGGGTGGGTGGAGTCAGGAGGGAGCCTAACGTGGTGCTACAGCCTGGATTTTACGGACTTTGTCAACGTGGATCAACGTGCATGAAGCTGTGTGTGTGTGTGTGTGTGTGTGTGTGTGTGTGTGTGTGTGTGTGTGTGTGTGTGTGTGTGTGTGTGTGTGTGTGTGTGTGTGTGTGTGTGTGTGTGCCAAGAGAGTGTGATATGTGGGAACAGGAGAGTAAAGAAGCAGTCAGGTGGCACAGACACCCACTGTGATTTGAGCATAAACTTCAAAACAGAAATGAAAAAAATGAAAGAAAGTAAAATAAATGCTGCAGGTATTGTCCAAATCCTTTGGTTTCCTACATGGTTCAAGTAGTCCATGTCCATAGCACAAGTCGCAGTGCTACTTCTCCTTTTGAGAGTCCTTCCGTCATCATCGCTGTGCTCTCTCTCTCTTTCCATCACTCTCTCTCAGTCTTGATCACTTTTTAATTACAATCCATAGGCTGACTGCTTGGGGACTAGGCCAGTGTGCAGTTCTGGGGTGGTCCTGAGGAGGGCGACGTAGAGTCGTCAGTCGCGGTGTCTCAAGGTCTCCATGTCTTCTTACTCTCTTGGACTTTAATCAGGTCCTCGTCCTCCTTCGAAAGCACGTCTGCGAACAGAATTTGAGAATAATGTGAAAAGCATGTCCATGACTGTTCTTCTTCAGTGTGTGGGAAGCTGTGTCTAAGCTGTCCCATCTGGGCTCTTGCGGCGCCACTCACCGCTGCACTCCGGACAGCATTTTCCCTCCCTGCGGTTGATATGGCTGCAGGTCAGCACCGGGCAGGTCTTCCTCTGGCACTTGGTCTCGCCGTGCTGGGGGCACGACACACAGGTACAGCACATGAGTATGGTATCCTACAATCCCACACCACCACATAATGTCACAGAATTCCAAAACTACACATCTCTGGGACTACCCCCGCCTACAAGGAATGCGGCGTTGTGCCTCCCAGAATCCCTTGCTCCCCTACATTGCAGTGTCGTTCACGTCGATGGACAGCTGCTACATTATGAAAGCGCTGCACTTTATCTGACCTGTTTGTAGTTGTTTCAATGACATTCGGTACACACCTATCACACATCGCTTTGGATAAAATAATCGAAGAGATAAAAGATAGAAGGTAGAAGAATGAATGTAATGTAATGCAGTGACTGCACCACAGACTGTACACATCTGTACAGGACGTTCCGGAACAGAGTGGAACGTGCGTTCAGAGCGCGAGAGCGGCGTGTTTTGGGGCAATACTCACGTCACACCAGCAGGTGATGCACTTCATCTCGCCGAAGAGGGGTACGTGGGGGTGCCAGTTGTGAGTGTTCTGGTAGTAGTTCTTGCCGAACTTGCAGAGGGGCGTCCCGTCGGCCTGCATCATGTCGCTGTGGTCCAGGGGCGGCCTCTCCTCCTCGGGACACTCCTTGCAGCAGTCGGTCGGGCTGCGGCGTACGGGCTTGCTGCAGGTCAGGGGCGGGCAGGTCACCTTCTCACAGTGAACCTCTCCGGTGGCGCCCTGTCGTCAGAGCAACGGGAACACGTTAGACACGCCTCTTTCCGAGCCCTTCGGCTTTCAGCCACGCCAGGACAGACGGACATTGCAGGCACTGCTACTTTACATCATTGATTCATTCCTGATACGTATTTTGGGGATGTTTTCCAGCCTGGCTGGTTAACGCAGTCCTCCCGGCAGATAGGGGGAGGCAGAGAAGAATGCCTGCATACGGTCTTTAGGGACAGGCTATTTTATTGTGTAGTAACGGAAGCACACACGACGCATCACGAAAGAGCAAAATCCCCAAATGATTCTCCATTCTGCTGCACAGCATTAGAGACACAGAGACCGTGGTTCTCCCCTTCAGGGGCATTCTCAGGTACTCACCTTGCAGGTGCAGACAGCACACTTTATGTACCCAAACGGGGGGACAAATGGGTGCCAGGTGGTCCCAGGGGCGTGCATCTTCTGGTCCCCTTCAAAGTAGCAACCTGAGGATGAAGAAGAGCATGAGAGAAGGGTGAGAAGGGATTGGTGAGAGGTGTGACACAGGAACACTGTGAGAAAGCAGACAGGAGGAGCCTCCAGCAGCTGTCATCTACATGTACTGATCTTCTTAAAAGCAATACTGGAGACACAAGGGCTTCCCTTTGAAGAGAAGGTTTTTTGGAATGCTTTTTCAAAAGTCAGTGTTCTAGAACTCCATCGCTTTCGATTAGCATAAGTGATTGTTACATCAGCATTAGAATGTTCAGTTAAGAACATTCTGATCACATGTTTGTGCTCTTGCACCCTAAAGAGGAGCTAAGTCTGGTGCCGTGTTGGCGGCCTGTGACATACCTCCTAAAGAGTTAAGGAAGAGGGAGAGAGAGATACTGAGTGAGAAAGAGAGGGAGAGAAAAGAAGGAAGAATAAACGAAACGGAAGAGGCTCCGTACACTCACCTTCTGGATGTTCCTCCAGTTTTTCCAGTGCTTTCACATCCTTTGAGTCTTTTCTCTCTGTAAAGGAAAAAAGGATTAAACAGGAGGAACATCGTAAAAAAACAAAAAACAAATGCAAATTCCCTTTCCTGTTGTCCTGGCTAAATTTCCCAATCTGCCACCTAATCATCCCCCCAGTTTAATTGGCTCCCTCTCCACCTCAGCTGATGTGTGGTGAGCATTCTGGTGCAAAATGGCTGCCGTTGCATCACCCAGGTGGGTGCTACACATTGATGGTGGTCGAGGTGAGTTTCCCCCTCATCATTGCAAAGTGCGTTGAGTGTGAGAAAGGCGCTATATAAATGCAAAGCATTGCTGCTCCTCCAGCTCCACTGGGAGAGGGGTCAAGCTCACCGTCACACAGTGGACAACACCTATCCTCAGGCTGAATGGTCCGGGTGCAGGTCAGCACGGGGCAGATGATGGGGTCACAGATCACCGTCCGCTTCTGTCAGAGGAAGCACGGAGAGAGGAGGGAAATTAGGAGACGCTCTTATAAACCCACAGGGAAAAAAACCCATTCAGAAATCAAAAAACACTCCTAAACCTTAGTCTATAGCAGTGGTGCCCAACCCTGGAGGTATACCGTTCATTACAACCCTAATTTGGCACACCCGATTCTACTAATTAGCAGCTCAACAAGATATCTAGCTGTTGAATGAGGTGTGCTTTGTTGGGGTTGAAGTGAAAACCTACAGGACGGTAGATCTCCAGGAACAGGGTTGGGGACCACTGGTGTACAGCTCCCGGTGTTGGGATTCATCTGTACGCAACGTACAATTTAGCCACGTGTTTTTAGCATGGCTAGAAAATATACTCTTCAAAAAAAGAAAGTATACTTATCAAAATATTGAGTTTGTTCCCATGTGTATAATATATACGTATATATATCAGTCATATTTTCCCTATTAAAGTGTTTTCTATACCTATGTATGCTTTCTTTTTTGGAAGAGTATATATTGAGTGGCCTCTGTTTTATAATAGCATTTCGCCGCTCACTCCGGAGAGCGCCTGGGCTTAAATGGCTCAGCCCAAAAAAACTTTATTTGCTCTGTTGTGCTGCGTCAGTGGCAGTCCCTGAGCTACAACAGGGGAAGTAGAAAACTTAGCTTTGAAACCTCAACACATTTATTCATAAATAATGTGCCTGCCACCTTCCAAAAGGATCATCCATCAGAAGCTGATTCATTTTCACTGTTACCTGTGTGTGCTCTGCGAACACACTGTAGCATTACAGCACCGTCGTGATAAATAATTTCAACCGTGACAAAGTGACTGGGTCACATTGAATTATTTTCACCATAGTGAAGATATCACACACCTCTTTGCACTTATAAGGTCTTTTTTTTTGTTATAACTGATACAAAACTGATTTCATCTGAAGTGCACAAATATGACATCATCACAGAAGCACTTGTGTTAAACAATCAGACTGTAATGGAAGATACTAACGTGTCTTAATGACACAGAACACATTTAGGACCTGATTTACTAAGACCTCTATCATGCGCAAAACCTTCTAGCACATGGAAAACCAACAACACGACCAATGATTGGTCTTGATATTTGTTTTGCACCAATCATTGGTTGTGTTATTAGATTTGCATATGCCAAGGGGTTTTGCACATGCTAAAGAGTCTTAGTAAATCAGGTCCTTAAAGTACGGCTACCAGGCAGGTTCTCTGTCTCCCCTACTTACAGCACAGCAGCAGCCTTAATGTGTTTATTTATTTATCTACCTTTATTTATACAGGGTAGGTTGACTGAGCACGCATGCTCTTTTACTGCAAAGCCTTGTTAACGCCTCCCAATTAGCCTAACCTGCATGTCTTTGGATTGTGGGAGGAGACCAGAGTACACGGGAAGGAACGTGAGAAAACCCACTCGTATCCCGGCCCGGGTCCACATCCAGCATCAAACCTGGGACCTTCTCACTGTTAGGCAACAGTGCTATCCACTGCACCAGCATTTCCCCCGAGCCTAAACCCCTGAGCAGAGGGCAGCCCTGGGAGCAGTTTCGAGGGCAGCCCTGGGGGCAGTTTCGAGGGCAGCCCTGGGAGCAGTTTCGAGGGCAGCCCTGGGGGCAGTTTCGAGGGCAGCCCTGGGGGCAGTTTCGAGGGCAGCCCTGGGGGCAGTTTCGAGGGCAGCCCTGGGGGCAGTTTCGAGGGCAGCCCTGGGGGCAGTGACACCGCAGTACCTGGCAGCTGCAGCTGAAGCAGTTGTTGTAGTGGGGGGTCCAGTGGGAGCCGTGGGCTTGGTGTTGCCCCTCAAAAAAGCAGGTGTGGGGGTCCTTCTTCAGCTCCTCGGGGTCCCGAACATATAAGCTGTCATCAGCTTCCCCCTCGTCCGTCTCGGCCCTGCTCCCAAACTCACAGTTATTTGGTAAGTGTACCTGCAGAAAGAGAGGCAACGGCAGAGGGAACGAGTGAAGGAAAGAGAGAGAAATGGAAAGGGAAATGGAGCGAATGATAAAAAAAGTATGGAGGAGGAGAGGGGGGGAAATAGAAAGTTAGTTCAGATGAATCAGAGCAGTGTGGATTTTCCACCCTCTTGAGTCTCGCTGAAGCATCCAGCTGGTTAATTTGCCTAAACGAAGCATGTCACAGGTTTCACTGAGGTTTTCCAGTGAAGAGAATGTACGTGTTTGTGTGTGTCTGAGTGTGTGTGTGTGTGTGTGTGTCTGAGTGTGTACAAACACATGCAATTGCTGACACCCAGATGGAAATATTGCTCACAGCAATATTGATCCTCTACAGACTACCATTTTCCCATGCCATTGTCTGGTAATGCACCACACTATACTTGTACATAATACCAATGTATTTAATAGCATATTTGGACACAGAATGCTACGCGTGTGACCGTGTCAGGTTGTGGTCAGGACTTCTGGTCATGGCGTGTGAGTGTGTGCATTTGCAACTTAAGTGTGGTTTAGGATGAGGACCTGGTTCTGAAGTCAGGGGCTGGGAGGTGGGGGATTAGAAAGGTTCTGGGTTCGGGCATTTGGTTTGGACCGTGTGTTTCTACACTGATAGCGGGTCTGGAGCAGGGATTAGGGAGCCCTGTCTCTCTCTCTCTCTCTCTCTCTCTCTGGACTCACCCGTCCACGGATCTCTCCTCTGGGGTTCAGCTTGGTGCTGACCTGGATGAAGGCGGTTCCTTTGTCCAGGTGACGTAGCAGCTCCACACTCATGTCTTTCAGAACCCCCTGGGCCTAATGGACACACAGACAGCCAGACAGACAGAGAGAGAGAAAGAGTGAGACTCACTGGTACAGATCGCAGGGAGACAGCGTGTATACATGCGCACATACATAAACGTTTATAGGTGCATGCGTACACATGTGTCTGTGAGTGTATGGACACGTGTGCATGGGAGCATACATGTGGGTTCCATGTGAACGGCTCTCGCTCGTCCCGACTGCGGAGCTTCTCCACCCTAGCTCCGCAGTACTGGAACGGACTCCCCATTCCTCCACGAACTGCTCAATCACTACCTGCATTCCGCCGTGGTCGGAAGACACACCTCTTCAGACTCTACCTTGACTGAGCCACCAATCTAGCACCACTATCATATAGCTTTTGTTTCTTGTATCCTGTACCTTGATTCTTTAACCCTAATATAACGCTAGCGTCTTGATTGTGATGGTGCAGTCTATCGTGTCTTACTGACTTAGCCATCGCTTACTGTGTGAACTAAACTCAATGTTCATGTCTATGGATAGCTGCTAAGTTATGATAGAACTGAAAGACCCTGGTGCTAAAAGTACTGGTCACATTTTTAGACAATTCAAGTTGAGCATAGAAACATGTTGTATTTGTTTAGCTAAGTCCACCCTATAAATATTGTTAACAGAAAAGGTGCCTAAGCAATAAATAAAAACAGCAAAACTTTTAAAGGCTGATTTTATGGATCAATGATATTTTCGGATTTGATTTTCTCAAAATAGACATTTTGTGACTTCAGTACTTTTGGCACCAGGGTCTTCAACTGTCCTTTATCTGAGCAGTTTGTAGTTGTTTCAATGACCTTCGGTATGCAATCACTGCACGTCGCTCTGGATAAAAGCGTCTGCTGAATGAATGTAATGTAATGTAACGTACCTGAGAGCCATAGAAGCCCATCAGTAGTCTCTTGTGGTTGCTGTCGTCCAGCTCGCCAATCTCAGCCAGTCCGTGGAGGTGGGCGTTGACCGTGATGTCGTCGCTCTTGCTCAGTCCCGCCACCACGATCTCGTAGTGCAGGTGACACCGTTCGTCAATGGACACCCAGGCGTGGCCCCCAGCCCCCGTCCTGACGGGGGGGTAAACGTACTGTCCCGCTAGTGGCACCGGGACACCTGGGGCAGAGGGAGCCAAATTTATTGTCACGGACATGCTCGACAGCTATTGGCCGTCCCACCTACAGTCTGTACTCTTATTCACACGCTTCTCAGATTCAAGCTCATGTCAAACACGGGATTTGGAAGTCAACACAGAATCAATCCTAACATAGACCCGATGCGAATAAAGATTCATACCTCACGCAGACTCAACACAGAATAAACCGTTCATTTATCGACTCTCATGTGAAAAGGGTTGTGACTGGTCTGTATAAATCAGAATAAACGGCTGTTTCTGGCTCAGTCTCACCGTGCCTGCGGGCCTCGAGGCCGCTGTACAACAGGGAGCGGATCTGGCCCCTCAGCTCCCCCTCCTGGTGGTCGGCGGTAGCGACGTTGATGAAGAGCTCGTTCTGCAGGAGCATGTGAATGTGTCTGGCCTCCATACGGCTCCAGCTCCCCAGGGCCCCGCCCCCGCCGTACTCCGAGCTCAGGTCGTACAGGACGCTGCGCTTGCTCCGCCTCCGCGGTTTCATCTCTATGGTCACGCCCACCACCTCGCTGGACACGCCCGCTATCTGCACCTGGGCGGGGAGGGAAATAAGAGGAGGGTGTGACGGGGTGCAGGAGAAGGAGAAGGAGAAGTTTGGGGGTGGTGGGCGAGAGGTCAGGTCCGTTTGAAACTGGATTTATACCTGATAGTCCAGAGTGCCGTTGTCATGGAGAGTGAACACCGCGGACCCAACGCCGCCGGTTTTGCCCGGGGTCAGGGCGTCGCCACTGGACATCACGCTCTGGATAGCTGAGGGAGGGAGGGAGGGGGGGGTGAGGGGCGGACAGAAAGAGGGGAGGAGGGGAGAATTAGAAGGGTCTGCAACAATCACAAAAATGCAGCAGTCCCACGCGGCCCCTGGCCGAGCAGCGCAGTGAGAGGAAGCGGCCCTCTGTGCGTGTGGGATGAGGCAATGCTATCTGTGCAGGACAGAATGTGTGTGTGTGTGTGTGTGTGTGTGTGTGTGTGTGTGTGTGTGTGTGTGTGTGTGTGTGTGTGTGTGTGTGTGTGTGTGTGTGTGTGTGTTATGCTATCTGTGCAGGACAGAATGTGTGTGTGTGTGTGTGTGTGTGTGTGTGTTATGCTATCTGTGCAGGACAGAATGTGTGTGTGTGTGTGTGTGTGTGTGTGTGTGTGTGCGCGTGTGTGTGCATGTGCGTGTGTGTCTGTGTTATGCTATCTGCGCAGGACAGAATGTGTGTGTGTTTGTGTGTGTGTGTGTGTTATGCTATCTGCGCAGGACAGAATGTGTGTGTGTTTGTGTGTGTGTGTGTGTTATGCTATCTGCGCAGGACAGAATGTGTGTGTGTTATGCTATCTGCGCAGGACAGAATGTGTGTGTGTTTGTGTGTGTGTGTGTGTTATGCTATCTGCGCAGGACAGAATGTGTGTGTGTTATGCTATCTGCGCAGGACAGAATGTGTGTGTGTTTGTGTGTGTGTGTGTGTTATGCTATCTGCGCAGGACAGAATGTGTGTGTGTTATGCTATCTGCGCAGGACAGAATGTGTGTGTGTTATGCTATCTGCGCAGGACAGAATGTGTGTGTGTTTTATCAGATGTGCACACGGCTGTGAGAGCGCTGACCGCTGCCAGCTACACATTCTCTCATGTCTGTCTGAACGGCTCCTGCACTTGGAGGAGTAATACTGTGCAAGAGAGAGCAGTCAAACCCTGATTGATTTCCTACAACCCCCCCCACTGCAATCCAACAACCCCCCCCCCCCCCCTACAAACACACACTGCCTCTCCTTCCCCAGGACCAGCGGAGGGGGCAGTGTGGGGTGTGGGAGGGACGCCCTACGCCTCTGGATCCCCCCGTAGCTCCCGGAGGAGGGGGTGTAGGGGGGGGGGGGGTCTAACCCCAGCGCTGAGAGGGAGGGATGATGTAAATGTGGGAGAGAGAGACGGGAACAGAGTGTGGGTTTGAGGATCGGAATTCTTCATCCATAACGTCAAGTCGTTAATCAGAGAGCTGGAACGCCGGCGGGAGAGCGAGGTCCAGCGGGCTGCGGCCTTGGCAGCGTTGCAAAGTGGGGGTGGGAGGGGTGGGGGTGCTTGTAGCGCAAGGGGGGGTGGGGCACACGGGGGAACATATGTTTGCTGGACTCTGCGGCCCCACCCATGTTTCCATAGCGACGTGCCTAAACACCACACTCCACCTGGACTCTCCTAACTGGGTGGCCTGCCGCTGAGCACCCGACCCATTAACGTGCTGTGTTGGGGGTTAAACCGTTAATGAACGGGTCTTAGTGGTAAAACACTGGGAGAATTATAAAAGAACAGAACATTGAGTTCAGCCTGGATTCTCTGCATTTCTGTGCTTTCCAAACGTGCGTGCAGCAGTTATACTACAGCATGCAAGCTCAAAGACTGACCGAGCGATCAAATGGTGATTGATTGGCTGACAGATGTGCAACTGTAACATCCTTACTGTCACATGACTTCCTGCCGGTGATGAACCCTGAGATACGTCGCGGGTCCCGCCCCTCGGTCTCCACGGCGATCTCCAGCTGGCCGCGGGAAAGCCAGAAGAGCTCGCGGCTGTTGAGGTCTGTCAGCACTTCGGCAAAATCAGGGTCCTGCAGGAGAGCAAGAGGGAGACTGTCAGTTGGAACGTTGGACCAACGGCCAAATAACGTCGAAACAACATAAGAAAGCAGGTCAAGCCTGTTCCTCAGGGAATGCTGTAGACATACGTCTCTCAGGAGGCTGTATTTCATACACGATTCATAAGTCCCTTTCTTCCAATGAACAACATATAACATCATACAAACACAAATTTGCCAAACACTTTGAATGCAGTGAATTAATTAATGATAAATGACCATAGAAAACAACAGTAACATTTATGGCCCTGGCCAGCATGTCAGCCTAATTACCCGTAACTTACAGACTCATCAGTACAGACCGAAGAGAGAGTGAGGAAGACAGAGGAGGAAGGAGAGGGCGAGTGAGGGGGAGAGATGGGGAGGAAGAGAAAAGGGAAGTAAAGAGACAGAGAGGGGGAATACACACGCAGGCCAAAATGTCCGCCCCTGATTCAAGCGCTCGGAGGTCCTGTGTTTGCACATTCCGCTTTTATCTGTCCTTCTGTGACGAGAGGGGCTGCAGCTCTCTTCTATTGCACGTAAGTCCCACAGCAGATTGAAAGCAGATCTCCTTCTCTGTCTGTGATCCCAGCCCGCTAACCACTCACATGTGTGTGGAAGGAGCACGCAGTCCCATCTCTCTCCTCTCTCTCTCTCTCTCTCTTTCTCTCTGGCTCTCTGTTTGTGTCACTCCCTCACCCGTTCGTTCGTTCTTTCTTCCTCTCTCTCTCTCTCTCTCTCTCTCTCTACCTCTGAAGCAGTGACCTCCACAGCTGTGTCTAACCTCACTTTGTGTTGATTATGATTGACAGGAGGAAGTGGCGCTGAAGAGCAGGAGACACTTCATCCTTTCATCCCTTTATCCCTCTCTCTGACCCAGCAGCCCTGACATCTGCCCCCTCTCATTCTCTACCTCCCCCTGTCTCCCTGTCTCTCTCCCTCTCTCTCCCTCTCTCTCTCTCTCTCTCTCTCAGCCTCCACGCATTCACAGTCATAACAGGAAAGGCTATGAAGCCTTGAGTCCGTTGAATAACTTCAGGCCGCTTTAGGGTGGCGTAGCTGGTTACTCACATGCGCAGTGACGTTGGCACGGATTTCCCTCAGAATGTGCTGGCGGTACTGCAGTTGCACACGGATGGGCACCAGGGGGCGCTCTGCAGAGAAAAAAGGGTCCAAGGGTCACAGGTTTAACAGACTGAAAGGACAGCGTGTATCATACTGAATCAATATTTACAGATTATTCATAATTATTTGTCAGTCTGCTCAGCTTCCCTGGTTTTCCTCTCCTCCCTTCCCTCTCTGCGCCCCATCATCTATGTCCCCCCCGTACCCTGCCCCAATTCTCTCCCTCCTCTCTATTTCTGCTCTGACCCCTGACCCCGCTGGTCTCTCCTGAGCTTGTCCCTTCCATACCTTTGTCGGTGTGCTGCAGCAGGCCCTGGAACATGAGGATGAAGTGCAGGTTGTTTTCGGTGTCGCTCAGTGTCAGCATGGCGATGCCGCCCATCCCAGAATGCTCCTCTTCTGACGTGAGGGTGGAGCTGAAGGTTTCTGGAAGCGGAGACAGATATAACTACGCAGACTCTATACGTATTTTAGTCATCGTTGTTCATGCACACATTGCAAAAAAATGTCTGTCTTAATAAGTGTTTTAGTCTTGTAATCAGACTTAGAATATAATTTTTTTCTCTAAAGTGGAAAATATAAGTGAAATTATCTTACCCCACTGGCAAATCTTGAAATGAGTAAAACTACCTCACCCCCCTGGCAATCTTTTTGTCTTATTCAGCAAAGAAGTAACAGAAGTAAGATTCTAAAGTCTAAATATAAGATTAAAATGCTTGTTAAGATTTGTTTTTTGCAGTGCACAAACACAAACGCACATCACACACGCACGTCACACACAAACCTGCAAACAGCGCTCTGTGTTTGATTATCTTTCCCTGGACCTCCTCCCGTCTGCCACCCGCCGTTGCCATGGAGACCTGCATTTGCTCGGCCTGCAGGAGGCGCACCTGTGACTTGGGCAGGTTCTTCCACACCCCACAGATCTGCAACAACAGGTGAAGGACATGGACACGTTAGAGTTGTGCGGTCATATGGTCAGGTGATCTGGCCCCTTTAGACACACAGAGTGGAACAACCCCCCCCGCTCATCTCTGCCACTAAACCAGCTTGAGCCACATGTGCTACCATGACAACGCCATGGTTTTACCCAGCCGGGTTTACACTGCGGGGTATCGGCTCCACTACTGACCCGACTGAAAACATTTACTCAGGAAAGAAAATACGTTAATATACACCTCATAACTCAAGCAGAGGGTAATCTCTCCACTTAATTATTAATTCCCATGGTTTATTCAGAGAGATGATGTCACGCAGTAAAAACCCCAAAAGAAGGCCGCCAGCAAGCCTGTCGCAGAGCCACTTGACTGCAGCCCTTGGACACCTGATATGGAGTATTTCTCTAAAAATAATAATGACATTTTTGGCCTGTCTTTACGGGTCCTGCGTTGAATTTTGAAGGAATTTGATACAGGACATGTGTGTGACTTGGCAAATAGTGGGCTGCTATTAGGCCCCCTGGCAGGTCTTTGTGCTTCAGCACTGTAGCCCAACAGTCCTCTGCTGGCCCCCCTCTGTTAAACAAACATACACCCCTACGAGTGCACGTCGATTCTCTCTTCACAGCATCCCTGTGAAACGTGCTTCATTTGCAGCTTAGCGGCCGTACGGTCAGTCCTGCGCCTCGGCGGCAACCGTTGCTACCGCAGCACGCTACAACAAACAGAGGAGTTGAGCAACGGCATCCGAGGAAGTGGGCACTGCCAGGAGAACACCACATCTGCGGCAGGATCGCAAACAAGACCAGACACACACCGCTGGCCTTCTCCCCTGCCCCTCCTCTCTCACAAACACACACACACACACACACACAAAGGGACACACACACACACACACACAAAGGGACACACACACACACACACACAAAGGGACACACACAGACACACACCTCTGGCCTTCTCCCCTGCCCCTCCTCTCTCACAAACACACACACACACACAAAGGGACACACACACACACACACAAAGGGACACACACAGACACACACCTCTGGCCTTCTCCCCTGCCCCTCCTCTCTCACAAACACACACACAAATGGACACACACACACACACACACACACAAAGGGACACACACAGACACACACACACACACACACACACACACACAAAGGGACACACACAGACACACACCTCTGGCCATCTCCCCTGCCCCTCCTCTCTCACAAACACACACACACACACACACACACAAGGGGGCACACACAGACACACACACACATACACACCAGACAGACACACACACACACACACCAGACAGACACACACACACACACACACACACACACACGCATGCAAGTACACACACACACACACTCTCTCTCTCCCTCTGCCTCTCCCTCTATCTGCCTCTCTACCCTTGTTTAATGGCCTCACAAATCACGAAGAGGTGGGCTACTCATGGCCTATCAGTTCCATTGAGAGAATAAAGCAGAGCGCGTCTCAAAGCCATCCTTTTACTTTGACAAATGACATCGCTCAGCGCAGCCAACCAGCCGCTCTCCTGGCTCTCCGCGCTCTGTAGGCACGAGCCCCAGCAAACGCCCGGGGAGTATCAATCCATCCCGCCACTTCACTAACAGTCCGGGTGACGCTCTTCAGATCAATCCATCCCGCCACTTCACTAACAGTCCGGGTGACGCTCTTCAGCAAGTACTTAATGATCGCAATCGTGACTGTGGTCATCAAAGGTGGCAAATTTGAATTTGAGGGAGGAAGTCGGGAGAGATGCGAGGGCAAGTGAATGAGAGAGGGATGAAGGGAGGAAGAGAGGGATGCAAAGAGCCAGAGGGACGTCAGGGCGTGAAGCCCCCTCCATTTTCGCCTGTTGCGTTTGACTGGTTAAATTGGCGTTGTGTTAGCTGCAAACCTTCATGCTTATACACATGTACACAGACTGTTCGCCGTGGCTGAACGTGTTTATTATTCCAAGATGAAATATGTGCAGTGCAGCCAGACCCACCAAGTCACAGAGTAGGACTGTTTATCACACAAGTACTTAATCTGTCTCCTGCTCTCTACTGCCCCTCAAGTCTCACTCCTCACAGATTCTGTCCAACTCTGACACTCCACACACGTTCCTGCTCAACACTAACACTCCTTAATCACTCCTACTCAACACCAACACTGCACACTCTCTCCAACTCTAACACTAACACCAAACATGCTTTTCTACTCACCACTAACACTCCTTAATCACTCCTACTCAACACCAACACCAACACTACTCTCCAACTCTAACACTAACACTCAACATGCTTTTATACTCAACACCAACACTACTCACTCTCTCCAACTTTAACACACAACATGCTTTTCTACTCACCACTAACACTCCTCAATCACTCCTATTCAACACCACCACTACAACACTACTTTTCCTGGCCCCTCTTACACAGTATAAAGAGAAAAGCACCACTCACCATGTTGGACTGCGTTGACTCCGCCCGTGGAACCCTGTGCTCAAATGCAGTGTTACCGTCGGCGTCCAGGAACACAATCCGACTGGGTCGTGCCATCCTGGCAAAAGGGAAAGACAAGGGTGTAAAAAAACAAGGGACTGACTGATTAACTGATGTACGTTGCACAAGCTGGGAGTCACCCATTGATGACAGTGTTAGCTGATCTAATTGGAATCTCAAATATCAAATCTCCCATGGGGGGTGGGGGGGGGCTGGTAACCCAGTCCCACACTGATCATACCTTTGGAAAGTGATGGAGAAGACCAAGCTGGTCTGGGAGAGGGAGAAGCGGGCTCTGGCCACACCACTGGAGCTGGGCAACCAGGAGTCTGTAACTCCCGTCAGCAGGGCCACAAAATCTGGGGAGGGAGTGGAACCAGAGACGAGACTATTAGGAACATGTGGGACCCTGATGGACTATCCCAGCTAACACAAAACATTTTTTTTAAACATTGCTGAACTTTCCTGTTGGATTTGGCGATGAGTCCCGATGTGACTACTCCCCAAACGTACTTATATCCCCTGAACATTGATAACGTTTCCTGTTAGCATGAAAAGCCGTCCACAATCAAATGCTTTATTAACCACAATAGCAAAACAGGATGCTGTCTTAAGGCCAGTCCAGCAGTATTCCTTAAAAATAACAATAAACGGACTTTCGGGAAACCAAACATGTCTGTGCGTTGGGAACATTTAGCCTAATTTTCCAGAAAGGTTCTAGGAACCAAAAAATTGCTGTGATCCTGTAGTCCTTCACCTAACCAAATGATCAATTAACCTGTCTCTGACATCATTACCTCTCCATAAACAGTTCCACAGAGCCTGAAGAAAAGCAGAGAGCAGTTTTCCATAAAGTCCTGAGGTAAAGGCTAAGTCCTTCAGTCACTTGCAGGGTGTTTGTGGAACAAGAGCAAAAAGAGGTAAAATCTACAGTAACAGTACAGTGTCTGTATTCGTCCTGGTTATAAAAACCCGTTAGTGTGCAAATGGAGGCAAAAGGTGTGTGCCTTACCTGTTCTGCTCTCGCTAGGTGAAATGTCCTCGGAGCTCAGGTATGAGCGGTCGTTGTACGACTTGTGCAGGTCGTCGACCTTCTCCTGGAAATACTCAAACCCGTCAAACACGGAGTCCACCTGCTTCCTGTCCAGTTCGCCTGAATAAACACAAAACAGGAAACAGGAGTGTTCCAGTCAAATGAAGTCCTGGTACATTTCTGGACCTCAATGATATTCCGTGAGGGGATTCTCGTCCAGAAGTGCCAGACTGTCAGACTCCCAGACTTGTCATATTTCCCCACCTCCACCCACAGCCCCACCCCTCACCCCCCCCCCCCCCCCCCCCCCCCCATGCAGACCGTCTCCTCCAATTCTGCTTCAGTGATGCACTTGGCTCTTCGCGCTGCCACGGCAACAAGGTTTGTTTCTTCCGCTGTCCTGTGCGGAGGAATTAGGCCTGACACTGGCGTGAGATCGGAACAATGACCCGCTGTTCCACCTTGGCCGGCCAGTCCTGATGTAATGCGTACATTTCAACACCTCCCAGCCTCTCTCAGGGCAACAGAGTCCCAGGACCAGGAAGGGGACACTGGCTTTATTTTTCACTCCCTCGTTTTCGTGCTTTTTTTCTTTCTCTCCGCTGTTCCACCCCATTGCCCTACCTTCTGCACCAGCCCACTTCCTCTCAAATCACCAATGGCACGAGTCACCCACGATAGCCGATAGCACTCAAACACACTGGACCCGCATATAAAGACTAGGCTCATTCCTTTACAGCTTCCGATTGAAACATCAAGAAAAAGAACATCAACCCCAGACAGACACTGCTTATCATGAGTTATTCTGTTTATAAACACTTATGGTTCTATATGGTAGGTATTGGTAAATGATTTTGAAAGCATACACACACACCCCGCGCTTCGGTTCCTGCATTTACATCAGCCTCTTACATAAACTTATTTACCCAGAGGGCCAGGGATCACGCTCTGAGTTATGGGTATGTGTTTGGGGGAGGCTTAGTCGAAGAGAGGGGAACAGCTACAGGACTGCTGACAGGGGAGGCCCCCATGGAAGGTAGATTGCCTAATGAAATGTGTGGGGTGGGTGGGGGGCGGTGGGAGCTTCCCATGTACATATTCCCACACCACTATTATTGTGAATGCACAAAGCGTAAATAAACTGCGATCTTGGCACCATTGTTAGTGGGCTTCCAGGGGGGGGGCCTAATAGACATTCCCTACAGTGCCTGGCCCGGTTCTGCTACCTACAGGCAGGTTGACAGGTTGGATGGGGTACGGGAGCAAAAATGTTAGAAGAGGCGCTTAGAGACTGAGAGGCGTGGGCTGTTCAGTGTGGCGGACTCACCTTTAGGGCAGGTCTTGCAGCAGTGCCCGGGGAGAAGGACTGGATCATCGCAGCCAGGCTCTGGGCAGTCCTGTTTAATGTTCTTACAGCTCACCTTCCCAAACACTTTACCCCGCCTGTTTCTATGCTGAGGAGCGGAGGGAAAAAAAAGTCATGTTTTTTTTTTTTTCAGATCACTCTATTTTAACAAAAATTCAACCTGGCTCTTCTCTGTTCTTTGTCACGGGTAAGCAAGACAAATTGCCATTCGGTTGTTTTAGCAATCAACCTCGGCCGCGGCGGAAACAGCTGGCCAGAGCCAATGGAAACCTGTCAGCGGAGGTGACATTAACTTGTTTCCAACAGTGAATGCAATCAAAAGCAAATGATGGAATAATAAAAGCGACACGAGTCTAATGGCTAAGATAAGACCGGTCTCATTAAGAGGTTAGCGCTGCATTGTGCGGGATGATCGGGACACAAAGCTGGTAAAGTCAAACGCCTTATGGGGCTGAGATAAAGGCTTTTACTGGATTACTGAGGATCGTCGTGCGGTATATTCAGCGCATTGAAGCCGTTTACAGAGAGCAACTATAGAGGTCAAAGTTCGGCACAGCAGGATTCATACTAGACCCCTGCGCTGACGGTGAGAAGTTGGACCCGGCCAATGATGTGGAAAATTAAACTCTTTGGATTGTTAATCAGATGGTTCCCCCGCCTTCATTTCGGATATCTTCAAAAGATAAATAACTATTTCACTTTGTGATATAGCCCCCCCCAACACGCCCTTCATGCAAGCATCACAGAAAAAGTTGGAACGTGATTGATTCGAATTGTTCATAATATGTGTTCATATTTAAAGAGAACCACTTATATGTAAGACGTTGACTCGTATTTTGAAAAAGCAAAACAATTAAAATAGTTAAAAAACGCCTTGAAACCAGTCTATTATAAAGAGAGTTAATAGTCTTTCACTGTGAAAACACAACTTTCTTAAATTGACGAACTTTTATTACATTACGTCATGCGCCAACACTGCCGTGTTGTAGGTCCTTACCGGCTCACAGTGACACTGGACACAGTGCATGACCCCAAACGGCTCCCCCAGGTCCGGGTGCCACGTGTACTCCAGCGAATAGAACCTTCCTCCAAATGAGCAGCCTGCAAGACAATACGAGAACCAATCAAAACGTCTAATCACTCACCACAGCACAATTCAGCGTCAACTGGGGTATAAATAAATAAATACTGGGAGAATCCAAGGACAGAAACATCACAGTCAACAATAATCTGGAGAGTAAATATATAGATGGCATGTGGCAGATAGTGTATATAGTGTGAATGGGCAGTTCGGTTGTATTAGCCTACTTCAGAACTAGTAAAGTAACCGAGCAAGAAATGTGCAAGAGCTGAAATACAACGCAAAAATGCATGAGATATCGGTAATGGTACAATATGTTCTGCAACAATGGGATGTGTAATGTGAGCCACTCGCTCTGTGGAGGTCACCGTCTGCATATTAATACACAACCGGGTACAACAATCCACACACACGCAAGTGCGTTAGACTGGTAGTTCAAATTCCTAAACTGGCGTCAGACAGAATGACAAAGAGTTTGGCTTCACATCGACGGATACAAAGTAGACAATCGATAGCAACGCCCGGACTTGTTTGTGAATTGACTGGATGCATCATATGTTCCAGGGCTTTGCGGTAGCTCTCCGTCAACATCCCGTCTAATTTATGCTTTGCAGGAGACTGCCTGCCTCTTTTCTGAAAATGAGTATGAAAAATTCCGTGCACGCAAAGAGTACACAGGCTAATTTACTGTGAAAGCATGTGCATATTTTGTCCTGGGTATTTGTGAAGCCTTGGGGCTCCTCTTTATTTAGTTTTTATTTAGTTTTTTCCCCTGTCACTGCTTTCAGAACGATCGTGTCGTCGTATTGTTTCAATATGAAACAATAGACAATAAGAAAAAAGTACATGTGAATTTATAATAACATCTTCGTGAAGTAGTGCAGAGAAGTGAGAGCACAGAACCCCTTTGGATCATCAAAGCCCTTGACTTGTTTCAGTGTTGCAGGCGTCCAGTCGAACTCCACTGGGCGAGGCCTGTCCGCCTGGCACTGCAAAGCTTCAGTCGTAATTGGCACTATACCGCACCGCCAGCGCGGGGGTGAGCAGTCCGAGCCAAGATTTTTGGGCAGAGCTGTTGATGCGATATTGTGCGGTTGCCGTAGCTGCTAACAACCTGGTTCGCATTATTCTTTCATTAAGTGACAACTTTAAACAGTCCGGTCAAGTCAGACTGAGTAGCTATGAACACACTGCACTGCCTACAGTGAACATTCGAAATAAATCACGATTTGGCAAAGTCTTGTGCCATGCCCCCAGAACAGCAGTAATGGAAAGTCTGTTGATTACGATTTCCAGCAACAAGCAAACTTCATGAGCGACAGGGAGATGCAGTAAATTAAATGTCCGGCTGTCTTAATTAAATATCTGTATTTTAAAAGGAGGTGTGGCGATGGTGCAGTTATGGCTGGATTCGTTTCAACACGTTTTTGATGTGACCATAATAATGGAGGAAGATGAGAGGAAAGGAAAGTGCATTGAAGTGGTATGTAGTGAACATATGGGAAACCTTCAGTAGACCACAAAACTGCAAGTGACCTCATTTCTCCGGCATGAACACAATCTCTTAAATCAGTACTATCTTCTGTCAGACTTTTTTCATCTCAAATTCGCAAATATTTAAGGAGCCTTGGTTCCAAAACTTTAGAGAAACGTGTACCCCGACATTCTCTTGCAGTCCCTATCTGCAACTGGCTATCCAGTCATCAGTACAAACACTTCTGTAATCCATGCACAAGTTTATGAAAAAATCCTTGATGTCTGTCTCACATGATACTGTCGGCACTTCACAATAACTTTTAACTGGAAAATATAGTTAAACGGGTAGTACCGACTTATAAAATATAATCTAAAATAAAATAATCCACATAATATTCAACATAAAGCGTCATAGCTAGGATTAGAGACAGTGCCGATGGTGAGATAGGCCTACCTGACAGTCCTTTGGAAGGTAGGGGCTCCCTCTCCGATTGGATGGGCAATGATGGGGACTTCATTCGCGAGGCCAGTCCGAAATGCAGCCACGCGCAGCTCATCACACCGAACACCGCTATGATCTCACGGAGACTCTCCATCCCTGCGAATCGCAGCATCCCGAAGCGTCTCAGTCAGTGTTCTTGGCCCGTGCGTGGAAGAGCGTCTCCCCCTTGCTCGTTTTCTCCTTCTTTTAGAGCGCTTCTGCTCCGTCTGCGAAGGGCTGAGTCTCTTCTCAGCACTCCATGTACAAAAATATAGAAAAATACATCTAAATAAAAAGTGAAATGTCGATACGAGTTGTCCCTCGCTGCGAACCCACAGTTATCTAAATTGTAGCGACTATTGTGGGGGGGAAATAGCGGACAGAACTTATAGCATAAAAGCTTGCAAACTCAAATAAAAAATCACCATGAGAAAAAGTAAACAGAACGCGGCAGTAAAGAGGATGTGGCTGTCCCTGGTGTCGGAAACTTCTGCACCGCTTGTGTACCGTTAGCGCCGTGCTTTTCCGCTTTATATGGTCCTGACAGTACAAGCAGCCCCGGGCAGGGAGGGGGTGAGAAATGGGAGGGGGATGATATAACCCTGAAAAATGGAGGATGGGGGTCAAATAAGTCCCAGACCATTATTTACCAAACCCTGATTGAAATGTGTAATAGAAACTCGATCATCACACTCACAGTAATCATGTGCGGGACGAGTGAATTTGTATTAAATTTAGTTCAATTTCATTCATATTAGGCTACTCATCTAATAATGAGGCGGTTCCCCACTTGACATGCGACATTTGTCTACTTATATTACACATTTTCTGTTTTAATAATCCTTACGAATTCTCTGTATTTTATTCTTATATAGGAATATAATATACGATTTCAAATTGGTGATCGTTGCTGATTAAAAGTGTAGAAAAAAATGTTTTGTTGTGTGTGTGGGTTAAAGTGTATGCATAAATATAGTTATATGGGGTACTGCCCACACAGTAAAATGTCCAGTGTTATTTCAACTCTAACAGAGTACATATGAGTCCAATGGGGATTTGACTTAACGCTGAACATTTAACTGTGCAGTGAGTTGATTTAATTCAAGTGCTCTGGAAACTATAAGTCCACATGCGCGTGCATGCGAGAGTTTTGGCTGAGCCTCAAGTCCCGGGGGAGGCAACACGAGCACTTTGCGGTTCAAGTTCACGTAAAGCTGCAAGAGGCCATTTATTTTCATAGGAAGTTCAAATGCGAGGGCACGCGTATCATCAGTGGCACCATCATAACCAATGCTGAGTGTTACAACTAAGATAATAACATCACACCTAAAGCAATAATCATAATCATTATGTAACAATAAAAGTTAAATTCACCAAACTGCTTTCCGAGGAGTCTAATGTTCCCATTCGTAAACCCATTATTCTCATTCTCATTCAAGCCACACCAAAGAATAATAAAATAACAAAAATAAATCCTTTTGAGAACTCTCACGGGGCCGGGTCTGGAACAGAGCTTGTTGTTTAGAGAAGAGCCATATATCACCACTCTTGTACCGCTCTGTCTCTCACACTCCGGATACACGGCGATCCGCGCCATCCACATGCAAAACATGAGTAGTGTGCTCAATAGAGATAACGCATTAAATAATAAAGGGAGGCATCAATCCCTTGTTCCACTCGACTGGACCTTGCTGAAGCAAGTGCAATAAACTGTGGGAAAAATAGTAAATAGTAAATGCGCTTTTGTATTAGATGATAAACGTCTCCACAGAGCGCTACACCACACACCAGAGAAGAATTATTTAATTTCATACACTACAGTTCTTTTCGGATTTTCATCAAAAAATAAGGCCAAATGAGCATACTTTGAATTATTCCAACATGTTTTTTATATGAGAACGGATAAGAATGAAGGCATATTTTAATTAATTTAGTCGCCAGTCTTCGGGTGAAATCAAAACGGTGGTAACCACTAATGCGTGTGTAATGCGTAATTTGTTTCGTGTGAGGTCGTATAAAGGAGTTTAAAAGTTTAATTTGGGGTGACTACTGATCTGTCTACTCGCGAGACAAATAGGCTAGGCTACACATCGCAAAAAACAACATTAAAAAAAAAAAAAACTTAGCCTACGTTCTGCGCATCTCATGATAGACTTGAAGACAACGTGTTATTTTTATGCAGATGTCACATTATGTGCCTGTCATGCGTCATTTCCATTGAAAAATTCACACCCGGACTCAATTTCTGCAACGGTAAGAATTGAATAGGAATCGATGATGGTCTGTTTGCATTTAATCATTGGGTGATAACTAGCAGTTGCATTAATGCAGAAGGAGGCAATTCATTAGGGAGACTGGAAGCTAAATTGCTTATTCATGACAACACAACCGATTTCAATTATGCAGGTCGCAAATGTCCCGTTTGTGTATTGCTTTGCTTCCCAATAGCCCACAAGTTTTAGATAGGCCTGTGTAAGATAATATGCTACTTATTTATGTTGGTATCGTAGTCTAGAGAAAAACGGTAGCCTATTTATTACTTTTTCCATTGTGTTATGACAACAACAATCGCTTATAATAATAATATTTGCAGATGGTTATCTTCTTGAAAAACATGCGATCCGATGAGATTGCAGGTAAGCGTTTTAGTGTATGTTGGTGTCTCTACACATTCTGGTAAGAGCTATGGTCACGTGGACTATCAGCCCCTCGGTAGCGTGTGAAGTCTGTTGCCTACCTGACAGTGTCAATGAGCTGAGCTTCAGCATGCCTTTCTCACACATCTCACGATGCAAAGACCAGCTGGGGTTTAACAATAGTTTTCTTAAGCCTCGAGTGCTGTAAAAAGTGTGTTTCGAATTAAACTCTAGAGGGGGAGAGTGGGAGAGGAAAGAAAACCTCAACTGAAGTCATTTTTAACATGTCAAAACATTATATTATGTTGAAATCGATTAACTGTGACCTGCACTAGACAAAGGTGGGTAACGTTAGGAATTGGATCTGATTCTAAAGAAAAACTGCAATTAATTAACTCCAACTGGAATGTGTGCGCTTTGTCATCCGTGAATGGAGGGGCTGTATTTAATACTTAGGCCATTTTAGAACGAGAAATCCTATTCAAAAGGAATGTTACACATATTGAAAAACAAATTACATAAATATGAATACTACATGCCGACACGAATGATACCCGATTTTCTCCACGTTGTAATTTCCCTTTGGTGAGTCAAACTGAATTCTTGTTAGATCTGTAGCCGTGTAACTCCCTCCCCCAACACACGCGCTCACACACACACACACACACACACACACACACACACACACACACACACACACACACACACACACACACACACACACACACACACACACACCCAGTCCACTCTCTCAACTCTGAATCTGTCAGACTGGCACACATTCAGGCCCACATCCTGTTTGCCAGCAGGATTACACGGGAGGTGTTAATAAAGGGACCCGGTAGTGGTATTGGGGGCTCTCGGGACGGCAGGCAGACATGCCGTCCCAGCCGCCACATATCATGTAGTAGTAGTGCCGGACAAATATTTGACATGTTCCATCGCAAGTTGTTGACGAAAGGGAAATCGAAAAAAAAAGCGAAAGTGGACCCCACCGAGCTGCCTGGTAGCATAACCAACGTAGCATTAGGCTACGTTTATAGTGGCGCTGAGATAACATATATATGAAAAGCAAGAACCCTTATACAAGAAAAATGGGGAAGGATCAAATTTAACCATGACTCAATTAATCTGAAAACCATACTGTAAAAGTAGACTACCTTTTTAAAGTAACACGCGCGTTCCTATCAAAAAGTTGTATAGGTCCAAGTGCATGCGATTGTAACCGTTTAGGCAGATCTATTGTAAACGAATTTTTTCATCTTACCCGAAATGGGGCTAGAAGCAATGCTGGCGGTTTTCACTACCATTACCATAACATAAGAAAAATATTTCAGTAGCCGCATGTTACAGTGTTTGTGACACACACACACGTTCTTAGTTAAACGTTCTTGTTAAAGTTCTAAGTTAAAATATTGAAATAATTAATTGTTCTTCAGCTATTTATTTATTACATTAAAATTACCCAGTTCAGTAACCACGTCCTCTGACGTGCTTTTTGCCCTACGGGTAAAATATATATCATATTGGTTTTAAAAAGAAGTGAAGCAGTCTGCCCAAACCCAAATGCTAGACTTTAACTGCATTGTGAAATCAGTAGTCCTCATACATTATCACCAATCACACATCGGTCATTAGAAATTGTTACCCCCAGTAAACATAAACACGAGTCTCAATTACTTCTGATTATTGTTTGGGTATTGCGAGGAAACCAATATGAGTAAATAACTATGCATCCTGTCCCATGCGTGCCGCACTGTTTTATCGAGTCCAGACATCTATTCGGAATTTGGTGCAGAAAACAAAGCACTGCTCCTGCAGTCCCTTGAGAAAGGCTGTAGCATATAGCCTACCGAAAAGTCGGAGTTTTTATTTTTTTAACAGACTTGGAAATAATAATAAATTAGATTTGGTTTTTTTCTTGCGTGTGCGCCCTCGTTCTTGTTGTTTGTACACACAACAAAGAAATATAACCTAATTGGCCTTATTATAGAACGTTGCATCCGTAACATGATTAAAGTGTAGATTCAAACCTTTAGTTCATTGGAATTGATATGCTAATAACGAAGCGTATGCATTAAAATTAAACCTGTCTGGTAGAGACGGTGGTTTTCCGATGATGGCATCTATGCGTTAACTATCTTAAATGTCACGTTAAACAGATAATAGAGAGTCCTACGATCTTTTTTTCGTCTTTGAAATTAGTAGCCTATGTGCCTATCCCTTTCAACGTGGTCTAATAGTCTATACCAAACCTGCTCATTTACAAGAAGATTCTGTCAATGTAGGTTATTGTATGAGCCTATGCATACCGTTTTATAATACATTTTCCTATTTTAAAGTACATCTCTGAAAGATGCCTTGTTGTAACTCGTTAGTATCACATTTTCACAAAGGCAGTAGCGTGGTTTTCCATTTACCTTCCTCCAGTCAGCTCGAGGGACAATGGCTAGGCCTAAACAATATTATTTGAAGACTGACTAAAAGAATATGGTATATGTCAGCCTAAACTGTCATCAGTAGGCCGAACAATCGACTCAGCTACTAATATGAATTACATTAAATGTACTTTTTATGGCGTGCAAAATAGGCATAGGCTACTGTTGCCTCGAATAAAAAAATAGATATTTAGTGTGGGTGTTCTGTTAACACGCAACAGTAGGCTACTCTATCATTACACCTGTAAGCCTTGGAGCAAAATATAATTAAACTACCCAAATAAAAATACGAACTGGGTTCGAAATCTCCTTGTTTACATTGACAATCACCTGAGGATGAAAGTGTCTATATTTGACTGAGATGAAAAACCGATGTTGCTCTTTCTCACGGCCCATTTCCTAGGACCCTGGGACGGCGTAGGACTAATTATCCTCCTTCGTGTAATTAGTCAACACAATTGATGAACAAACAAGAGTTGCCTGGGAGCGTGAATGGAGGAATTGTAATGTCACTTGCGAACGACACCCCCAGTGCACCCGTGACTAGTAGGCTAATGTTACAGTAGGCATTAATAAACAAGGCCTTCATACAGCTAGTCTGGTATTTTAATTGTGAAGACCCACATTTTGGAAGACCGTTTCCGTTAGATTTACCATGGCAGTACATCCAAGGTTGTGCATTCGATTTGATTTATCATGATGTGTTTCTCATTAAGATTTTTTAAAATCAAATATTCAGGCGGATTGATTTCATCCTGAGGCTGATTAACTGCACTCTCCGTGTAAGGTCTTGTAAGCCTAGTACTCGGTGAGAGAGACACGCACGTTTAATTCTCCCATAGCGTATTGCTTACAGGCTTGGATTTTTTCCCCACATCAGCAACATCTTTCAAGGGATATTAACTTCCCCCCTACAAAACGTCTTTGAATTCTGTACTACCCCCTCCGTTTGTTTACGAGACTAAAATTACTTCCACACTTGTTTTGGTCTCAGCAGCGTCGATTGCTCTTTAAGAGCAAGCGCCAAACTGGCCATGAAACAGAGGGGTTGTGCTCCAGCGGTACATAGTGCGGTCTTTAATCCATACCGTCATCGTTAATCACTAGTGTAATTACAGCAGTAGCAAAAGAAGACTCTGGCCAAGGTACCTTTTCCTTAGATGTCTATAGAGATATGACCAACATCAGGGAAGTTATGGCTATAATCTTGTAGCTGAAATTACTGGCTGCCTCACTTTTGACTACCTACAGAGGGCGCACTCTGTCTACAAATTCAGCAGTTGATTGATGAACGTGGTATAGCTGTGGTTGGATGGTCTGACTTATTACAAATCAAATTCGTTTTCAAAAAATGCAAGCAAAAACAGAGGGAAAATATTAATAATTCTGCTGCCATCGCACAAATAATGCTGAGTCTATATCCTGCTCAATGATGTGTCACAGGTGAGCATATTACACTTTAGATTTATCTTAGATATTACCTTTAAAACATGGTAATATGACTCCACATTACCGTTCACCACTGTCTCTCTACCTGCGACCATCCCACTTTTGAAGTCATCAATACCCTGCAGGCTTCAAAGGGTTCTCATCTATGTCTGTAGCACCCGACTCCTCCCCTTCCTTTGGGATAAGCGTACATAACCAGCTGCCTCCATGTCCCTCTGTCAACAGCAGAATTCTCACTGCTGCCCCCCACCACCCCCTGCCCCCTGCCCATGGCTTCCAAACCCCCCACACAGCTCCAGGGGCTCTGTGTTTGACAGGAAGCTGGATCGCGTGTCCTGGGGAGACAGCTAATTGATGTGGAAGAGGCTGAGAGAGAGAGAGAGAAAGAGGGAGGGGAGAGGGGGAGCAGGCAAGGCAACTTGGGGGTGAGAGAGGGAAAGTCACATCATTGTTAATCTCTACTGCCACAGGGGTCATGAACTGGCAGGGGGTGTGGCACCTGCTGCCACGGAAACCAGGGAGGGCAACAGGTGGGTGGGCCACAGTCCCAAGGCGGCCTACTCTGTTTTACATAATTTAGCTGTCATAAGACAAAGACATACGACAACAAAAAGAATAAACCGTTAAACTGGTACTGCTAGTAATTATATCAATTTATTTTCTGAAGAGATTCTGGCACAAACATTTGAAAAGGGGACTGAATCCAGCAGAGCAGTAGCCAGTACACTACGAATAGGGTAGGCAAAGAACTTACCATTAAACTCAGGTAAGGTAATTGACTCTGCCTGCACCTGTTTTTATGACTAAGAAGCTTGCCAGTTTTAGTGAGGATCCATCAGTTGACTCCCTTTTCATTTCAGCATGCCAAAAGTGGCACCTCGTCAGTGTGCCCTCCATTTTAATTAGGACAATAACATTGTGTTATGCTGAATTATTTACATTTCTGCAAAAAGTGATTCTTGAGTTAAATTGTGTTTTCTAACTAAAATGATTGCATGGGAACCATACAAAGCTTAGAAATGCCTAATTTAAATGTTTATTATGAAAAGGGCTCTGCACGGTTATGATATAGTTTTTTTGTCTCCCTCTCTTTGTAGCTATCAGCGACCACTGTTAGAATTTCCACTTAGTAATGAACATGATTTTGTGACTTTCCTATGGCTGAACACTTAAGGGTCTGATTTACTAAGACATTTAGCATGCGCAAAACCTTTTAGCACACGCAAAACTAATTACACAACCAATGATTGGTGGAAAACAAATACCATGACCAATCACTGGTCATGTTTTTGGTTTTGCATGTGCTAAAGGTCTTAGTAAATCAGGCCCTTAGTAGATGAATGATGTGTTTGTTTGTTTGTTTGTTTGTTTGTGTGTGTACCTGTGTATGTAAGGACATGTATGGATTGGTGTATGTTAAGATATGTGATCTGTACATGGTTGGTGATGAAAACAACACGCACTGCTGTTGAAAGGTTTACCTGTTAAATCGTGTGTCGGAACAGTGTAGCCTTTAAATGCACTCACTCTGAACACAGACTGAGCTATATAGCCTAAGCCTAGACATAATTCATCATTGCTAATTCTGGGCCATGTCATTTTCCAAATATTATATGAAATCTGCAGTGGTAGAAAAGCATGTGGGTGGTTTGGGGACTGGGCTTGGCACTCAGGCTGTAGGTTTGATTCCCGGGTAGACACTGCTGTCGTACTTTTGAGCAAGGTAATTAACCTGAATTGCTTGATCAAACACCCAGCTGTACAAATGTATTTTATCTAAAGAATCTAAGTTATGTAAGTCTCTCTGGAAAAGAACATCT
The DNA here is from genome assembly GCA_029718625.1 of Synaphobranchus kaupii. NCBI lineage: Eukaryota > Metazoa > Chordata > Actinopteri > Anguilliformes > Synaphobranchidae > Synaphobranchus > Synaphobranchus kaupii. Next base: position 4,444,855 of record CM056378.1, read on the forward strand.
GCTATAAAATGTGCCTAAAATGTAAATGCAAACGAGGAGAGAAGAGTTACTGCTGTATATGGGATTCACAGCTACTCACCAATACAACTGACAAATGGGAGGAAGAGTTCACCTGTTAATAATTGTTATGTGTTATTTATTTCCTAGTCCTTGTCCACATTATGTCAATATTGAACCTTCTTCCATGTGTTCTGTCCTAATTTCCTGCTTTCTCTGCCCAGCACGGAGCACTGATCCTGGACTAGGTCCCTGGGTCGGGAAGGGAGGCCAACGTGGAGCAGGAGCCAAAACTGGACATCAGGCCGGAATCCGATTCCACAACTGAGAGTTCCTCAAACTTCTGGATGAAGGTTCGGACGGAGTGGAAGCGGACGTCCCTGCGCCAGCGGCCCGCTCCCGCGCCGGCGGGGCAGCGGTAGGCGGAGCGTCGGCAGAGGAAGACGTGGGGCGGAGGAGGAAGGCCGCACCTCAGCCTCAGCCTGCCCTGCCCCAGGCCCAACGCCGGACGGACCCCCAGGCTGAACCGAGATGGCAGAGTGGCCAGGTGCTCCTGAGTCAGGGCGTTGTGGAAGCTCAGGGCCCCCCCGCCCATGTTCAGGAACACGCCCACCGTTTTCACCTGGGGGGGGACGGCCGGCAGCGGCTCTCTGAGTCCGTCAAACGCCACGGAGAACGAGCTGCCTCTCCTCTCCAGCCACCATCCCTGCACGCTGTCCAGGGAGCTCACACCTGCAACACACGGGAGCTCGGTCACTATGGTTACTGCTCTGTGGCACCATCCACAACCTCTGACCTGTTGTCTGGAATGTCCGTTGCCTGCTAATATGATTGTATCACGCTTTATACTGAAGAGTTGGCACTTCCATTGAGAATTCCACTAACGTTATCATTATAACATTTTTCTTTTTGACACACAGTATAACTATTTGCAACATTCACATCACAATGCATACAGTGAATGCACAAAGTTCAAATGGTAAAGCCTATGCTGTAGACCAGTGGTCCCCAACCCTGTTCCTGAAGATCTAGCATCCTGAGGGTTTTTATTTCAACCCTAATTTGGCACACCTGATTCTACTAATTAGCAGCTCAACGTGATCTCTTGCTGTTGAATGAGGTGTGCTTAGTTAGGGTTGGAGTGAAAACTCACAGGACAGTAGATCTCCAGAAACAGGGCTGGGGACCACTGGTGTAGGTGACCCTGTGCTGTGGTGTTTTGCCTATCCCATAGCAGGCTCTCTGCTGTAGTACCTTACCTATCCTGTAGCAGGTGCTGTTGCAGACATCAACCTCCCAGTAGAACTGCCCCCTTGTGATGGTCAGAGCTGCACACACCTGAGGAAGGGGGCGGGACTCCGGGTGCTCCAGGTCCACAGGTAACCCCACTGTCCCGGCTGCCTGGAGCGGGGGGTCCTGTCCCTGGCAGGTCACGGTGAGGTCAGAGCCAGAGAGACGGAGGGGTGGAGCAGCCGTAGATGGATCCAGAGTAAAAACCAGACCTGGGAGAGCAGACAGCAATAGGACTTTACCTTCAGATCGTATGGCGTGGGGAACAGCCCCTGTGCCAGCGTATGCAGTATATCAGCTCATTTTACCTGTTTTCTGCAGGGCTCTCCAACAAAGCCTTATTACACAAACCCAGCGGGTATTGCATTTTACACAAACCCAGCGGGTATTGCATTTTACACTAACCCAGCGGGTATTGCATTTTACACTAACCCAGCGGGTATTGCATTTTACACTAACCCAGCGGGTATTGCATTTTACACTAACCCAGCGGGTATTGCATTTTACACTAACCCAGCGGGTATTGCATTTTACACTAACCCAGCGGGTATTGCATTTGACATGGTGTGTGTCAGCACCGCTCCAAATCCAGTGCTGTGTTTCATTTCAAATGACCACAGAAAGGAAGGACTGTGTCTGCAATTTAATCTTCCTAAACACTTGTTTTAATCCACCGCAGAGGTGGCCAAGCCTACTTCTGGAGAGCCGCAGGGTCTGCTGGTTTTTGGTGTTACTCTGCAATTCATTAATCAATTAAAGCGTTCGATTACACTTAACTCGCCTCACCCAGTTTCTTGGCTTTGAAGCGGTTGTTGTATTTAAAGTGAAAACAAAAACCAGCAGACCCTGTAGTTCACCAAGACCAGAGGGGTATTTCACAAAGCAGGATTACTGAGTTAGCTGGATAACTGCACTGAGTAAAACCCAGAACCCTCCCAAATCTGGAACATGGTCTGAAGTAAAAAGAGCTCTTATCCAGCTAACTCAGTAATCCTGCTTTGTGGAATACCCCCCTGGGTTGTTCACTCTTGATCTAACGTATTGGAGCTGGGGTATATTTTGCTATATTATGTGAGATAATAAGGTCTTGTTAATTGTGTTTGCCAAAATATCAGCTGAATTAAAAAATTGAAGGAGTGCAATGTCTTTGATTTTACCTGTTTAACCGTGCGGTAGAGAATTATTTTTCAATCAGCTGAATCGAATGCTGAAGTAACCTGCATTTACTTTGAATAACACTGACACTGATTTTCCTGTCCTCCATACCGTGCTTGTAATTTAAATTTCCCTGCAGTGAGTTTTTTAGTGTACTGTCACCTTAAAGGTTGTATCAGCGATTTTGGGTGGAAACATAAATGATCACATTCATCTGATTTTTCCTCACGATCCGCTAGCTGCCCGCCCCATAAGCAGGCCTTCAAAAAACCGCGTCTCTGTAGGCAGCCTATGCTCCGAGATCGTACACAAAAACAATGGTACTACCAACTACTCAAAACCAAAATAAACAGTATTCCAACCAATCACAATGATCTGCACAAACGTGACGTCACTTCTGAAGCGAAATCCCAAACAAACATACTTATGAATAATTATGTTATGTTTTAAAAAATAGTGTTCAAGCATCCAGAATTATAACCACGTTAATAACGTTTGTAAGAAACCAAACCGTTTGTAAATCCGTCAAGATTTCAGCGAGATAAGAGTATTAGCGTTTGTGCAGATCATTGTGATTGGTTGGAATACTGTTTATTTTGGTTTTGAGTGGTTGGTAGTACCATTTGTTTTTGTGTACGATCTCGGAGCATAGGCTGCCTACAGAGACGCGGTTTTTTGACGGCCTGCTTATGGGGCGGGCAGCTAGCGGATCGTGAGGAAAAATCAGATGAATGTGATCATTTATGTTTCCACCCAAAATCGCTGATACAACCTTTAATATTGGAACATGATTCAAGCAAAGATTCACAAATAACGTACAAAGAAGTTAAAGGTTGTATCAGCGATTTTGGGTGGAAACATAAATGATCACATTCATCTGATTTTTCCTCACGATCCGCTAGCTGCCCGCCCCATAAGCAGGCCGTCAAAAAACCGCGTCTCTGTAGGCAGCCTATGCTCCGAGATCGTACACAAAAACAAATGGTACTACCAACCACTCAAAACCAAAATAAACAGTATTCCAACCAATCACAATGATCTGCACAAACGCTAATACTCTTATCTCGCTGAAATCTTGACGGATTTACAAACGGTTTGGTTTCTTACAAACGTTATTAACGTGGTTATAATTCTGGATGCTTGAACACTATTTTTTAAAACATAACATAATTATTCATAAGTATGTTTGTTTGGGATTTCGCTTCAGAAGTGACGTCACCCAAAATCGCTGATACAACCTTTAATTCACGGGTCGTTTAGAGGACCGCCTACCTTTTACTGACTGTTCCATCTCGTCTTCGTGCAGATCCACAGCACCACCCGGTGGCCAGTCAGCGTATTCTGAGCATGGACACGGTGAGAGGTGTTACGGTACAACAGTAAATAAAATCAAACTGAGATCCCCATGTGTCCGTCATGATTACACAGATAGTACTACTGTATAACATGGTGTATAATTTACTTGAAATAAATACAGTAAATCGTACATTTTCATGGGAGAAATTGACTGTACAATAAGAGTCCTGAACTTGATGCTGTGAATGGGAAAGAGTTAATCAGATAAGCTGGGCCTTCAGTTCATTTTCTGGGATTAGCAACAACAAAAAATCCCTGCATATGTTTGTTTATCATGTGATTTGTGTTTCTTAGGCTCTAGCAAGTCAAGAAGCTATGGGCACTTACAGGCCTATATGTATATATGTTAGGATATCAATGCCAATGCAACAAAATATCAGTTAGCTAGCAAACAGCAGTTTCACCAAGTGATAACCTACTGTACATACAAGATGTTGAAGTTTAGATTTTCCCACTTGGTGGTCCATTGTAATATTCAGTGGATATTTAGAACAGAATCCTTTGTGCAGAAATGTTTTATTTTACTTCCCGAAAAACATTAAGTCTGTCTTTCATGAAAATTTCAGGGGCTTCCAACCGGAGGTACATTTTTAATATATGTGGAATTTACCAGTTGCATGAATATTGATAGAGATATGTTGCACTATTCTTTCAATAAAATATTAAACTCAAACCCCTTTAGATCAGACTGCTTTATTTTTGATGGACTATCATACAAAGAAATAGCCTTTTAATACTGCGATTCGTGAAATATTTGCACAGGAGAAACGAACACAATAGAAGTGTTATTACTGTATTTAAACAGCCCAGAATTATGAAAATGTCCTCTTAAAATGTACCTATTTCACATGTTCTTCACAAATATTTGACATGACCGTGCCATGTTCATACTCATAATCTCATCCTGAACAAGTTAACAGGACAGTGCAGGGTCTATCAGTGTGTATGTGTGGTCTAACAGGGCAGTGCAGGGTATATCATTGTATATGTCATGTCTAACAGGCATTCCCCATACCCAAGTTCCCAGTATGAGAAAGGAATTGGCTGCTCACCGTATAATGTGGTCTGCCCCGGGAGAGCACATGCATCTACACAGCAGGCTTCTGCCTAGTGTGAGGAAGAAGTATCACAAATGGCTGTAGAAACTCTAAATTATCCTACATGTGTATGCCCCCCCCCCCCCCCCCCCCCCCCCCCTCCCCAACCTGTGCCAACCCCAGGCCATGCTACAGATACATCTACTTTAGGATTATAAGCATGGTTTTTAATTCAGCCATTAAGTAATATTGTTGCTCATGACAGCAACAGGTGATTGCAACAAGTGCAGCAAATTCAAGGTCAACTGCGGAATGTTCCAGAGAAATAAGGGGCCTTTAATTAGCAGGTAAATGGAACGTGTCTGTTGCTAAGGGTGCGCACAGAAGGTAAGCATTTCCAGCTGAAGAAAACCTGTTCGCTACAATTTAGAACAATTTGCAGAACCATCTGGCATTTATGATGCATGGTCTGTGCACTGCGCTAACACGGTTTAGTGTGGAGCCAGGACGGAGGGACCCTATCCGTGTACCTGCACCCCACTCCACGTCCCCTTACCTGCAGGCAAGTATTGGGGTCCCCCTGTATCCCCGAAGCCTCATCCTCTGAATGGCTCTTTCTCCCTGTATCCCGTCGACGGCCCGCACCCTGGTCTTCCTCCGTCTCTATGGGGACGGGCCTCCGTGCCAGCGCTGGGTTGAGGGGCAGGCAGCGGGTAGCGGCGGCCCACTCCCAGCAGGGCAGCTCCACAAGGAGGCGGCAGCAGGGGCACGGGAGGGCACAGATGGGCGCGGCGGGGGCGGGGTCTCTGGAGGAGCCAGCCGCCGCCTCCACGCAGCTCCCGCAGACAGTGTGAGAGCAGGGGAGGAGCAGGGGCACGTCGAAATCTCGCCCGCACGAGGGGCACGAGGAGGGCTCCTCGAAAACGTCCCGCTCCGCGGTCGTCCGATCCCTGCTCTGCATCTGCGACTTCATTCCAAAAACGTCATCCCGCCCTCTGTTCTGAACTCAGGGGTGCAGGGTGGGGACCCTGGAGAGCCTGTATTTTCACAGCTTTCTCTCTTCTCTCTGTGACCTTAAACACCCCCCCCCCTCCCCCCCTTCACCGCCCCCCTTCTGCAAACAGGCTACACACAGTAGCTTTCAAAAGCACAAATTAGCCCCACAGAAATGTTTTGTCTCACAGCAATTTACCATTTAATTATTTCACTGCTCGCCATTACACACTCATTCAAGTGCTTGCATTGGACGATTATCCGCGTAAGTGCTGTGATAATGTGTCACAACAACCCAGTCAATCAGTAATCAGTTCCAAAACTACAGCGCTGCTACATTCAGACCAGACATCTATGATCAGACATCTTCCCGCCGCTACCAATGGTACATCCACTCACCTTCCCAACAGTGCCTCATCCTGACAGAAACCAAGAGGAAGAGGACTATATCCGAGGAAAATTTTGATTCCAATCAGCCTTGGATTTTTTGTTACATCCAACACCTCCTTTTTTACAGCCATAGAGTGGCTAACGTCGCAGAGGAAGGGCAGACAGACAGAGAGAGAGAGAGAGAGAGAGAGAGAGAGAGAGAGAGAGAGAGAGAGAGAGACCCCTGCTTTTATGAGGCAGCCATTGCTGAGGGTTGCCATGGTGAGAGGCTTCCCGTAAGGCCGCCTAATAAAGGCAGAGGAACTGAGAGAGACAGGGACCACAGCAGATCCAAGCTTTCCCTCACCCAGATCCACTATAACACGAGCCCCACACACACACGCACAAACACACTCGCTACCAATGACAAACACTACTACCATGTACACTTGTATATTAACACGCACACAAACACTAACTACAAACACATACTCACATATGAACACATTGTGTACAAAGCCTATCACAGCTTTGTGGAAATGAACAAGAGTACAAAATAGCATCCTTCAAACTGTCAACTCTGCTTGTCTCTCTCGCTCTTTCTTTGTTTTCTTTGTCTCTCCATCACCATCTCTCTCTCTCTCTCTCTCTCTCTCTCACTCTCTCTTACACTCTCAGTTCAATTCAAATGAGCAATATTGGCATAACAATGAACAGAGCTGTGCTGCCAAGGCTTGGTCAAGAAAAGGAAATAATGTTATTTAAATTACACCCTTTTAATTTAAGAAAAGCATGTAAGAGCAACGTGCAGGCTTACATTTTAATGCATACTCCATTATTTACAAATTGGTTACATAAATTTTACAGTTTTTCTCGATTGCTAAGTCACTTTGAATGAAACTGTGGTCCATTTAATCATGACCATAACCTAAATGAGCACAACAATATGCTTTTTTGCAAAACAGTAAGTCATTTCTCATTGCTTTCACACTTTTTCCATCAATGTCCTTTACTTAATCATCAAAACATCCTTTTTTTCACAAATTTCTTTACAGAATTCAAAGACAACCCCGTGCTGGTGGCAGGGGTAAAGTCTTCACTGCGGAGCAGGAAGCTGTCATAGTGGATATGGCTGTTGCCAACAATGCCATTCCATTACGAGAAATCCAGACAGCAGTCATTCAGGACCACAATATGTTTGCCAATGTCAACAGTGTAAGTGTAGCCACCATTAACCGGGTCCTTAAAAGCCATCAAATCGGAATGAAACAGCTCTACAAAGTACCCTTTGAGAGGAATAGTGAAGGAGATGAGATACCAGTATGTACAGCCGTGGCCAAAAGTTTTGAGAATGACACAAATATAAATTTTCACAAAAGTCTGCTGCCTCAGTTTTTATGATAGCAATTTGCATATACTCCAGAATGTTATGAAGAGTGATCAGATGAATTGCAATTAATTGCAAAGTCCCTCTTTGCCAAGAAAATGAACTTAATCCCAAAAAAAACATTTACACTGCATTTCAGCCCTGCCAGAAAAGGAATAGCTGACATCATGTCAGTGATTCTCTCGTTAACACAGGTGAGAGTGTTGACGAGGACAAGGCTGGAGATCACTCTGTCATGCTGATTGAGTTAGAATAACAGACTGGAAGCTTTAAAAAGAGGGTGGTGCTTGAAATCATTGTTCTTCCTCTGTTAACCATGGTTACCTGCAAGGAAACACGTGCAGTCATCATTGCTTTGCACAAAAAGTGCTTCACAGGCAAGGATATTGCTGCTAGTAAGATTGCATCTAAATCAACCATTTATCGGATCAGCGCCAGGACCGTCTCCTAAAGTTGATTCAGCTGCGGGATCGGGGCACCACCAGTGCAGAGCTTGCTCAGGAATGGCAGCAGGCAGGTGTGAGTGCATCTGCATGCACAGTGAGGCGAAGACTTTTGGAGGATGGCCTGGTGTCAAGAAGGGCAGCAAAGAAGCCACTTCTGTCCAGGAAAAACATCAGGGACAGACTGATATTCTGCAAAAGGTACAGGGATTGGACTGCTGAGGACTGGGGTGAAGTCATTTTCTCTGATGAATCCCCTTTCCGATTATTTGGGGCATCCGGAAAAAAGCTTGTCCGGAGAAGAAAAGGTGAGCGCTACCATCAGTCCTGTGTCATGCCAACAGTAAAGCATCCTGAGACCATTCATGTGTGGGGTTGCTTCTCAGCCAAGGAAGTGGGCTCACTCATAATTTTGCCCAAGAACACAGCCATGAATAAAGAATGGTACCAAAACATCCTCCGAGAGCAACTTCTCCCAACCATCCAAGAACAGTTTGGTGACGAACAATGCCTTTTCTAGCATGATGGAGCACCTTGCCATAAGGCAAAAGTGATAACTAAGTGGCTCGGGGAACAAAACATCGAAATTTTGGGTCCATGGCCAGGAAACTCCCCAGACCTTAATCCCATTGAGAACTTGTGGTCAATCCTCAAGTGGCGGGTGGACAAACAAAAACCCACAAATTCTGACAAACTCCAAGCATTGATTATGCAAGAATGGGCTGCCATCAGTCAGGATGTGGCCCAGAAGTTAATTGACAGCATGCCAGGGCGAATTGCAGAGGTCTTGAAAAAGAAGGGTCAACACTGCAAATATTGACTCTTTGCATAAACTTAATGTAATTGTCAATAAAAGCCTTTGACACTTGTGAAATGCTTGTAATTATACTTCAGTATACCATAGTAACATCTGACAAAAAGATCTAAAAACACTGAAGCAGCAAACTTTGTGAAAACCAATACTTATGTCATTCTCAAAACTTTTGGCCACGGCTGTACAGATAAGGGTTTATCACTGTCATGTCTTTTCTTATAGTATATTGCATTGCATGCAGCTATAATATTTTACTAAGTATTTATAATTATCTTTATTTTACTGTATTTCTCCTAGACAATACTGGAGCTTGAAGCCAATGCAACTCCACATATTTTCATACATGTGGATGAAGCAGGCTTCAACCTGTCAAAAGTAAGGAGACGTGGAAGGAACATCATTGGTCAACGAGCCACTGTAAATGTGCCAGGTCAAAGGGGGGCCAACATAACCACGTGTGCCGCAATCCCCAGTGAAGGGATTCTTACCCACATTCCCACAGTTGGGCCATACAACACAGAGCGTCTAATTACGTTCCTTGATGCGTTGTGCCACCAGAAGAGAGAGGGCAGGTGAGGCCTGATAGGTCACTTTGTCATCGTATGGGACAATGTTGCATTCCATCGCTCCGGTCAGGTCACTGAATGCTTTGCAACCCGCCCACGTGTGAGGATGCAATTTCTCCCCCCATACTCTCCATCTCTCAATCCTATTGAGGAATTCTTCTCTTCATGGAGGTGGAAGGTATATGACCACCGTGCACATGACCAGATGTCCCTCCTTGATGCAATGAATGCTGGCTGTCTGGCAATTGTCAAGGGTGGATCTGGGGATTGTCAAGGGTGGATGCGCCACTGCAGGAGATTATTTCCTTGTTGCATTGCAAGGGAAAACATCCGATGTGATGTCGATAAGGACCTGTGGCCTGACAGACTAGAAAGAATGGACTGAAAGTGCAGTGTACAGTAATGTATTTGTTTTGCCTTTTTGATCTTGCTTTGTTTTCACAGAAATACAGATTATTTTTTTCATCATCAGCTTGGTATATTTTATTTTGTTCTCTGTATTTACAGCATCATTCAATTTGTAAAGAACACATTATAAAAGTAAAGCCTTTTGTTGTAGTTCTTGCTCTTGAGTGACATTTTTTTCTGCTTTGGTCTTCTTTGGTAACATCCTTTTAGGGAACAAGAATACAGGCCTTGCTGTGGTAGAATGTTTACTTGCCTTTACATACTATAATTATGGTATCAAAAAGTGCCACACACACTCAAAAAAACAGGTAGCCATGTTAGGGTATATTGATAGTTGTAGTTAGTGTTTATTGGACCATTGTGTAATGATTGATATAAATAACTTTCTGTGAGATGACAAGTTATGCCATTTTGGTAGACTTGTTTGATTTTGTGACATGTATTCTATGTTTTGGGTGTCTTAGGGCATTTTGCAAATGAAATGTGTAATTTTGGCAAATGCGATTCAGTTTTGGTGCCAGTGTTAACTGTTTTGCAAAAGTGACTTCTGTTTGGAGAAATGTGCTCAAGCAATCGAGAAACTGTAAAACAGCGAAGATTAAAAACTCACAGCCTCTCTCTCTCTCACTAGTCCAACCATAAAATATTATTAAACATACAGTATGTTTAAAGAATAATCAGGTAATATACAAACCTACAACTCATGCAGGCATAACATTGTTGTACAAGCTTCTTTGGAGTTACTTCTTTGGTAGTTTAGACCTCCAAATGCCCATTAGCAAATACCTGCTTTTGTAAAGCCAGCCGATCATAAGAAACTACTCTAAATATCTAAAATACCCTTCAACACAGACCAAAACTAAACATAAAAACATAGCCTAAACCTGAAATAATATAAGAAAACAAGAAATTGAACTACCCCTTTCATCCATGGTTGATGATAGATTGGATAGCCCGGAGGGACCTGGGCGGGACCCTGGGAGGGACGCTCTGCTGTGATTGGTTGTTAATCTAGCATCAACCTTTTCCCAACCCCTAAACATAACCTCACAGGAGTTCACGTAACTCGGGCTCATGCCCAAACTGTTAAGATAGTGTCCCAGGGTCCCGCCCAGGTCCCTCCGGGCTATCCAATCTATCATCAACCATGGATGAAAGGGGTAGTTCAATTTCTTGTTAGCATATCAATAGCATCAATCTTCATCCATCCCATACAAGTGGTTGCTTGTTTTGATAATGGCCTATGTCTATTGATCTCGTCATTGTCCTGTAAGGGGCAGAAGTCCACATTGAAGGTGTTGATCATGATCTTGTAAGAACCAAAGGATTTGTACTTAATTTGGGCACGGGCACTACCCTTAGAATGTTCATCACTCTGAACATGTGCATCACACAATAATGTAATAAATAATCACGCTGCCAAGTTTGGTTTCCACATATGTTTCTCTCTTTTCTATTTTCGGTTGTTGTGAAAATGAGTTTTTACAACAACCCAAAATATACTCAGCAGCCTTACGACTGCTAGCTAACGTTAGATTGCTTTGGGGGTGAACAGAAGATCAACTCCTTTTGTAGTCACATTTATACATGAATGTCTGTGTTCATCAGCATCTATGTTTTTTCAAGAGGATGCATTATGAGATTGTCTGCTCATAGAATGGTGCAAGGCTGTGACATCATAAAGGCATCTGCTGAAACACATGTTGTTTTGAACCCGAGGCACTGCTCAATCTGAACATGAAAAAATCCCTGATCCACAATTAATATAAAAGCAGATGAAGAAATTATATCTAACGCCATGAGTCAATAGAGAAATGTAAGAGATAATCCTTCTAGCTATGTTTTACAAGTGCCTGGTTGTTGTTGTTAAATATGCAATGCACCAGTAACAAGTCTGATTGCTTTGGAACGCACTGGAAGGATTCAAAGATCCTGCACTCCCGTAGCCGAACATAAGACATCACAAGTGTCACATTACAGTAAATGTACTTGTTCTTTGCACTTGTTCTGTCAATCCCTGGGCCAGTACATAGAAGGAAGCAGGTGAGTTTTATCATTACTACAAAATAAAGCACGCACACACACATTAATTTCTTACTCCTCCAGAGATGTGCCCCTCCGAAGTGTGTACTCCCACCGCTAATTATGTTCATTCTCCAGTCCTCTGACAGCATGTTGTGCAATCATTGTGTTGGAGGACTACACTTTAAGCACAGCTGGCACAGACAGACTTCGGTTGTCTGGAGGACCGGAAGAGTCCGTCTTGTGCAGCGAGGCAGAGAAACTTACATCACACTGTGCCTGTACTGCACAGTCTAAGGAAATATATCACCTGGGACCCAGCCCATAAATTCCACAGAGTTAGTCTACTTATTCCTGTCACCACCCTCAAGTGAGAATGTGTTAGCTGTGTCCTCTCATTAAGGTTACACTCTACAGGGGATATATGATAGCAGTAGAGTGCATGAATAGGGTCTAGGCAAGTCTAGGCAAGAGTTGGGGGTAGGATTGTGGTAACATGTCTCTGGATTATGCAGCCACAATTTTATGGTGAAACCAAGGGGCCAAGACCTGGCTTCGAATTTGAAGCGAGCTTCCTGGTCTTTTTGAGAGACGTTGCTCACTAGCGCCAGTTAGTGATGGGCAAAACAGTTCACTTCAGTGACTCGAATCACTAGAATTCGTTCAAAAGATTCGTCCACCGAATCGTTCAGTGCTTGGGCGGAGCTCCGACTGCGTACTGCGTAGTCCGACTCATTCAGTGAACTACTATCTCACAGGCTCTCTCAGACCCATGAGACATGGTTTGACTCAACAGAAAATTACTTATCTCAAGCAGTTCTATGGTAGTAATACTGAGCTACAGACTGTGCCAGACATATAAGTGCTATATGGTACAGAAGGAAAGAATACCCCCCCCCCCCTCCCCCCCCACCCTCCTGATTAAGGCTCCTGTTTTTAGCACCTCGCTCAATATACATAAGGAGCTTAGTATGAGTATGCTATAGTCTCTGTGCTTTTCATGTTTTCAGGGATCATATAAATAATCCCATAATCCCTCACAACATGAAAAGCACCTAATTAAGAAAAATTAACAGCTTGTTAAAATTCTGCGATTGTAGTTACACAGGGGTCCTCCAGGAGAGAGTTTGGACACCCGTTTTAGTCATCTTAAACTGCTTGGTTGAGTGATGCCATGGGGTGGTCCTTCCCTTAGTCCAGCTGGAAATGGGTGTGCTCCACATAGTTGCTTGTCATCATGCATCACTTTGCCGAAATTGGGTGTTTGTGGAAAAGATTCTCTGAACACCTGCTTGGTTTCAATCCCTTTGAATGCTGACAATTTACCCAAATTCTGTGGAAGTTCTCATTTATTTAGGTTATACACTCTTGGCCAGGGGTTACCAAACTGGGATCTTGCTATTGATCCCTCCTCAACAAAGTGGGGAAAATATATTTTATATTTATAAGGAATTTATATTTTCCAAAAAATCTTTATTGTACTAAATACAGGTCAGAAATTTATCTAGGGTACTTTTTGCATTAAATAGCCACTGCATTTCCGCCTATAGGGGGGTGTTGCCTAAAGAAGTCAACCGTTTTCTGCTCTTAATTGACAATCAATCACTCCCCAGGTACAAGAAATTGTTACATTATGAATAAAATAAAAAAGACATATCCTGTAAAGAGATTGGAGGCACAATTTCTTCAGTTACCTGAATTCCACATTCTTAGACTCCATGTCTGCATTTTAACACATCTTTTTGAAGAAAATAATATCATCCTTGTCAATCTCCCATTTCCACATAGCAATGTCTTTGCTCACAGCAAAAATGCCGGTGTTAATTTAACACTGCTGGTGTACATTTAACACCCTAGGGTGTTTATATGAGTCCATGGAGTCATATAAACACCATAGGGTGTTAAATGTACACCACCATTTTTGCTGTAATTAAATAAAAGTCTAGGTTCGATAGCAAAACTGATGAAAGGAAGCAGCATTAAGTTTTGATTTAAGGGTTTCTGGTTTTGTCCATATCCAAAAGCTTATATCTGTCGACATTAGACTGCCAGTTTCTGAAACAATTCCAGGAATCAATTATTCTGTCAACATGGCTTACAGCATGTCCAGCGGTAAAATATTAACATTGTGTAAATCAAATGAGCGGATTTCCACCCATAGACTACCACAGCGCGAACTACAATGTTTTTAAGTTTATAAGTTTAGGCTACCTTGTTTTCGAGCATTATATTTTTTATATTTTAGTTTTTTAGTGATTAATCTATGTAAACGGGTTTGGCTTGTTAAGTTTTAATCGATTGGGTCTTTAAAGGCTCTTACCTGTCGCTGTAAGTCTATCTCCCGTCGCCGAAAGGAGAATGCTACCAAACCGGAAATCTGCGTTTCACATTTGTGATATGATCGCGGCGTTACAGCCCCTGTCCATACCGTGAGAAATCAGTTTTGGAGATACTACGGCTTCATCGGATCTTTACATTCTCCAGGTGTGCTGTGTCAGCGAGTTTTCCTCTCAGTCGCTAGCGGTTTAAATGGAAAACAGGCCAGTGAATTATGGAAGCAACGCCACTGTAACGGTCCCCCCTGCGCACAGGAGCATTATGGATTTGAACAGTAAGTACCTACATTCTTTTTTTAAATTATTTTTCAGAGTCAGGGGAAAGATATAAACACGTAATGAAAACCCCATTTGATTTAAAAGACAGCTTGATATGTTTATTGTTAAGGCCAATATCTGGCGTGTAGCCTACTACGCGATCCATTAAAGTATTTAAAATGCGACACTTTGGTCGCAGAGGGCCAGAATTCGTCATATCCTCGCAGTCGCTCTAAACTATGCATTCCCCACCGTACTATAACCTGGCCTAATGAATGGCCCACATAAGTGAACTTACTGATACGCGGGGACACATGCTAAGTGTAACACGTGTGTAGCCTACCGGTTTGTTTTGTATGCCTCCTCAATGCAATATAGTGTGAACTGTGCATTTTGACATGCATTAGGTGCAATTGTCACAATTATGTCACTTTGACCATGTACATACATACAGTGCCCTCCACTATTATTGGCACCCCTGGTAAAGATGAGTAAAAAGGGATATAAAAAATTCACCGTTTGGTGAATTAGCTTAATGTCACACTGAAAAAATGAAAAAAAAACCTTTAGTAAATGTATTATTAGAAAAAATAAATAAAAAATCCCTCATCAAGAAATAATTATTTTTAACAAAACCATGTGTGCCACAATTATTGGCACCCCTGCATTTATATATAGAATAAAGTAATCATTTTTATTATTTGGTCGCATATCCTTTTGCATGCCATGACTTCCTGAAGTCTGTGACCCAACAACATCAAAAGACTCTTGATATCTTATTTTCTTGTACTCTTACAAGCGATACTATAACGTCTCTGCATTTGAATGGATCTCTGTGGGAATTCGGGGGTGGGACTAGATTTAGCTGTAGATTATGCTGGAACAGTTTGGAATACATGGTTGGTAAAATGGCTGTAAGTCATCAAGGGTCTGAGGTATCAAACGACCCTCAAACCATCACTCTGCTGCGAGATATGCAGTAGATATGGATCACTTTAAGGGTTGTTTCTCCTGAAATTTTTTTCCTATTGAACTCTATGGAAAAATAAGCCAGGAGAAGAAACCCTTCAAGTTATCCATCCATATCTACTGTATTCCTGGCAGCAGAGTGATGGTTTAAGGCTTGTTTCATACGTCAGACCCTTGATGACTTTTAACCAACCATGTGTTCCATACTGCTCCAGTGTAATTTACAGCTAAATCTAGTCCCACCCCCCAATTCCCATAGCGATCCATTCAAATGCAGAGATGTTATAGTATCGCTTGTAAGAGTACCAGAAAACAAGATATCAAGAGTCTTTTGATGTTCTTGGGTCACAGACATCAGGAAGTCATGGCATGCAAAGGATATGCGACCAAATATTAAAAATGATTACGTTATTCTATATATAAATGCAGAGGTGCCAATAATTGTGCCACACGTCGTTTTGTTAAAAATAACTATTTCTTGATGAGGGATTTTTTTCTCATATTAAATTTACTTCAATTAAAGGTTGGATTTTTCTCATTTTTTCAGGGACAGATTAAAGGGATAGTTCGGAATTTTGGACATAATGTCTCAATTACGACTTACCCATGATGTAGTTGATTGATGGAAACCATTTTCAGATAATTCCATGCTGTCCCTTCTTTTGGACATACACACATTGCTAATGCTAGCGTAACTCTGAGGTATCAAGTAGCATCCACTACCAAACGCACTTAAACACTCCACAGTGCACCCAAAGCAAATAAAATACGACGACAGTCTATCGGGGTTATTTTCAGTGATTATACCATCATTTTTCAAGTCAAACTATCGTTGAATCCTTACTTTGTGCATTAGCAATGTATGTATGTCCAAAACATAGACTGTATAAAAATGATGATATAATCACTCAAAATAACCCCGATAGACTGTCGTCGTATTTTATTTGCTTTGGGTGGAGTGTTTAAGTGCATTTGGTAGTGGATGCTACTCGATACCTTAGAGTTGCGCTAGCATTAGCAACGTGTGTATGTCCAAAAGAAGGGACAGCATGGAATTAGCTGAAAATGGTTTCCATCAATCAACTACATCATGGCTAAGTCGTAATTGAGACATTATGTCCAAAATTCCGAACTATTCCTTTAAGCTAATTCACCAAACGGTGAATTTTTTATAACCCTTTTTACTCATCTTTACCAGAGGTGCCAATGATAGTGGAGGGCACTGTAGATACTTTTTGCTATCCCCCTTCTCACCAAAACATGTGATGCCACCATTTTTATCATGAGGAAAAAACTGCTTGTTTTACTAAGAAAAAATGTGCATTTTAATTTTCTATTTGTTTTGCATCTGGTTACTTGGTTACACAACATTCCATCCCCATTTTGCATCCAAGAGTCAATGATGCAATTCTATGCTTTTTTCCATCCTTTCTTTTCTTGTAACTCCTAGCTAGGCCCAGCCCTCACCTAGGCAAAATTGCGGACCGGGTGGGGTGGGGTGGGGTGGGGTGGGATTGGGGGGGGGGGGGGGGGGGGGGGGGCAGGGGCACAGGCACAGGTCCCTCTTCACAGAAGCACAGGTCCCTCATAGAGGTAGGGCTCCATTCTACTTATGTAGGGACATATTGTTGGGGATGGTCTCGCATGCAAGGCTGGTGATGCACCTGAGAGCTGTTGGATTGAATCTTGAGTTGGAGCCATGAGCCACTGTTTTAAAACTGGAAGTTTTGTGCATGTACAAATTACAATAGTCATCTACAAGTAAAACAATGTGGTGTTGTAAACTTAAAAAACATAAAAAAAATATTCTCTGCTCTCGTGCTCTTCTAGGAGTTCTGCTTCTGCTGCTGTATATGTCTGCTTCTAAGGTGCAGGACGTTCAGACCAGACCAAACGATTTTGTGTGCGACCTTCAAGCCAGGAGAAGCATGAACAAAGTGGAGGAGATGAAGTCTGCCATGGTGAGGACGCCTGCCTGAGATACCTGCAGCATATGGAGACAGTGTGCACACCTGCAGGATGTGTGTCCAGTGTCCCACGTGTTGGAGCCATTGGTGCGTCCCAATATTCTTCACTCCTCACCTCTTTTCCTCCACTCGTGTCCTACCCGGAAATATGCAAAACTGCCTCAACGTTTCGAGTACAAGTAGTTGCATGTACAGTATACAATGTACTTGGCATTGCGGTTCACATTGAGACAGTTAATTAATTTGTAACCATTAATATGTAATCAGCAACATTAGATTAGGACACAAAGATCAGTTCCTGGGGCATGGAGGAGAGGAGGTGGTAGTGGAGGAAAGGAGGATGCATTTGTCGAGTATTGGGATGCACCCATTATATATTTTTGCACCTCTGTTTGTGTGCACTTATACTTTCGAACACTGGGTGGTGTACAGGGGTACAGGTGCACTGGAGGTGAGTGCACAGGAAGCGGAAACAGGTGTTGCTTACTGGGGTGAAGCAAACAGTTTTTGACCGCACTTACATGCCTACCGTGTCTGTCAGGTGCAATTCAACGTATGAATTGTTTGGCGCATCTGTAGATTACTCAGACCAAATGGACATGATATTGGAGTTAGCAAGTAAATGGAAAAATCTAAGAAAATCGATGGATTGGACATCGATGGTTTGTTTTGCCTATGGTTTGCACCTGTCGGAAACAGCCTACCCCCGGTAGCATCAGCCTCTGTGGCTTTTATTAAAGGCCCACATGCATTGGCGTTCTCTTGCTGGTTTTAGTATCTAAAATGCCCACACAACATTAGCAGAGACACTAAAACATGCATACTTTGACCAAAATTGCAATTGTTCTACTTGAATCAGTATGGAACACATTTGGAAAGTTCCAGGATGATATGAAAAGCTCAAAAACACTATAAATATGCGTGTGGGCCTTTAAGTGTAGCAAAATGTTACTACACCTTGGTCCTGATTCACTAAGACCTTTAGCATATGCAAAACCTTTTAGCACATGCAAAATTAATAACACAACCAATGGTTGGCGCAAAACAAATACCATGACCAATCATTGG
The DNA here is from genome assembly GCA_029718625.1 of Synaphobranchus kaupii. Lineage (NCBI taxonomy): Eukaryota > Metazoa > Chordata > Actinopteri > Anguilliformes > Synaphobranchidae > Synaphobranchus > Synaphobranchus kaupii. Next base: position 4,463,290 of record CM056378.1, read on the forward strand.
TCATGTTATTGGTTTTGCGTGTGCTAAAAGTTTTTGCACATGCTGAAGGTCTTAGTGAACTAGGCCCCTTGTCTGTCTCTTCCCCAGGGTGAGTGTGAAGGGTCGAGCCTCCTTCCCTCTGCCATCCCACTGCCTTGTGTGAAAGTGAACATGGGTGCGTGGGGGAAGAAATCTGTGAGTGTTCTGTACCCCAAAAACCACATAGACCCCCACACACAACGTGCAACTTAAGTAGGCAATTGACTATTAGGTTATATTATGTTCGAGTTGCTTTTTTGTCAAATATCATGAAATGGAGTTATATTAGCTGTGAACCATGGAAACGCGTGTGCTACCATGCGCACTGTGAAATGGGAGTATTATTCTGGCATGGCAGCAGTAGATCAAATGCTACAATCCTGGGGAGTGGAAATTCTCGTTTCATGGGAAAATAATTTGTAATGGTTTTTAACTTGTCATTTGTTGATCTACTGAACTGACTCGTGTGTGTGTGTGTGTGTGTGTGTGTGCGTGCCTGCATGTGTGTGTGTATGCGCGCGTGTGTGCATGTGTGTGTGTGTGTGTGTGCACCTGTTTGAGTGGTTGTGCTGCAGCTACAGGAGAAGAGAGCTCAGGTCCTGGCTGCTCTGAAGACCCTTGCAGAGGGCTTGCAGAGGGTGAGGGCCAAGATCCAAAATGGCTGTCAGTCCACTCTGCTGGAGCGACTAGAACACAGTGTCACCAATTACCGGCACATAGTGGAGCGCCTGGAAATCTTGGTGAGTGACGCACGCACACCCATACACACACACGCGCACACACACACACTGACATACATACATACATGCACGCATGTTCACATAGTGCATGCACTCTCTCACGCACACACACCCTAGTGGCTGTTGTGGTTTGTGTCGCATACAGTATTTCCATTTCCAGATTTGTATGTGTTTTCACCAACAGCAATATGACAGTATCTACAGTCACCTTTATATAACATACTCTTGTAGAAATAAAACCTAAAGTTTACATGGATACATTTTTACAGTTGAAAAAGGGAGCTAAAATATAGTTTTAGGTGATGTACTGCTTATAGATACATTAATATTCATGTCCTTTTTCCTTTCCAGGAAGGGCATAGCAGCAACTATTTTCACTGCTTGTGTGACTTTGACCACCTTTCTCCCTTCTCAGGAAACCCTCCAAAGTGAGACCTATACTTTAGGTTAAAATGGGGATTAGGGACTGCTCTGTGTGGACACGAAACAGGGCGTTAGACTGTGTCTGTGTGTATTAGATTACCGGGTGGTAGACTGTGTCTGTGTGTATTAGACTGTTGGGTGTCAAACTGTATGTACAGGAAGAGGTTGCTGGGTGTTAAAAGTGTGTGCATGAGTCAAATGTGTCTCTGTGTGTATTGGGCTGTTAGGTGTTCGACCGTGTCTGTTGGTCGCTGTGTGTCTCTGTGACTGTGATTTTGTCTCCACAGTATGAGACTGCCAGGCCTTTTCTGCCGCTAATATGAAAGGCTTTTGTCCTATTCTGAGCTGTCTGAGGTATCTGTCTGATAGTTTTGGTTCTGTCACTCTGCAGGATAAAGGGAAGGGTCTGGGCTTGCCGTGTTACGGCCGGAACACGCAGAATTTAGGCCAGGTCCTAATACAATACAACACGCTCCTCAGAGGCATGCTGGAGTTGTTTATGCAAGAGCTAAATGGCCGGTGTCAGGGGCAGAGCTGACCTGTAACCTCTGACCCTACCCATAAGGATGGAGGGGCCCCCAGTCACCTGGCGAGACCTCAACACCACCACCACTGCACCTACCTGTCATATGAGTGAGGAAATGGAGCCCTCTGCTGGTGTGGGCTTGGAAAGACAACAGATGCAGACACTTGTTGCAAGTGAAGAAGGCCTAAGGGTGCCGGGAGTGATCAAAGAGGATGTAGCAGCATTAAATAAGGTTAAGCAAGGTCACCAAAGGACACAGAGTGTGGACCTAAGCTTTTTCTGTGTTCAGAGATACAGACAGTATTGTGTTTATATACTATATGCTTTACCATGAAACATGAAGGAACTAAAAGGAGGCCCTTATTCAGGGGGATGAATCTGAAAACATCTGACTGCAATGATGAACTGAAATTTTCAAGGCTGATGCAGTTTATTTTTATTGGCTGTGAGGCCAGACTGAAAATACCACAACACAGCAAGACAGAGATGAAAGGCCAGTATTGCAGAACTGTTCCCAGTAAGGATGAAGGTGAAAACGGGAAATGGTTTCATCATTTTGCACAACGCGACTTACTTGGAATACCTTGGTTAAAAGCAGAAGTGAAAAGTGCGGTGAATAATGTATAATATTGTAAATGCAGTGACATTCCAGCTAACAAAATTAGGTCCCCAGGACATCTCGAAATGTCATCAGGACGTCGCCTTCACGTCTTTTTGTAGGGTTTTCTAAACCAGGGGTTCTCAATCCTGGTCCTGGGGGACCCCTGTGTATGCTGGTTTTCGTTGCAACCGCAGTTGCAATCCCAGAATTTTAACAAGCTGTTAATTTTTCTTAATTAGGTGCTTTTCATGTTTGGAGGAATTATTCGCCCACTTAAGACACATTATGTCAGAAATAGCTATGCATGCCATGTAGAACAAACTCCCCATGTTCACATTGTGCTTATTGTGCTATATTGCAACAATTACATAAGAAAAGGTTACAAAATAATGTATTTTCACTCAAATGAAAGAGTGAAGTGAATCAATAGGCTCCTAATTAGGTTGTTGAACACATGTGTTTAACTCAATTTTTTCTTTAAGCTTAAGACAATGCAGGTTTGGCTCGTTATCATTTGCTTTGTGTTTGAATTCTTCATTATCTACGAAATGGTTAATTTTAGTGGCCATGTGTCCACACTTTCACCAATTAGGAGCCTATTGATTCAAATCAGTCTTTAAATGGATCTGTTAAATAATTTTCTTATCTTTTTTAAATAATATAGCACAATGTGAACATGGGGTGTTTATTCTACATGGCATCCATAGCTATTTCTGATATAATGTGGCTTAAGAGGGTGAATAATTCCTCCAAACATGACAAGCACCTAATTAAGAAAAATTAACAGCTTGTTAAAATTCTGGGATTGCAACTGCGGTTGCAACGAAAGCCAGCATACACAGGGGTCCCCCAGGACCAGGATTGAGAACCCCTGTTCTAAACGTTACGTGGACGTCACAGAGAACGTTCCCGGGACGTTCTAGTAACCTCCCCGAGACATTCATTACATGACGTTTTATTGTAACCAGTAACAGACGTTGCAGGAACGTCCCTGAATGTCCCATGAATGTTATGAGCACAACCTCATATCTCAACCGCATACGACGTTGCTTGAATGTCCCCGAAAAATTCAAATGAAATGTCATATTGTAACCAAACAGTCCTTCCTAGGACTTTAATAACGTTCTAGTAATCTTTTTAGGACATCCCTAGGGAACGTCACATCATAACTTTGAGGGGACTAAAATGGGACGTCCACTGTTTGCCGGGATGATAAATTGGGAAGAAAGGCCAGGATAGAGCAGGTTTTTCTTGGGGAGTTTACTGTTATGACGAAAAATGGTCAACGTGAAAAATGGTAGAACCACCTAATTATCAAACTAACCATACGAAAACAAAAAAAAACACTAATATTAGCTGCTTCCAGAGAAAAGTATATTTTATTTCACCTTGTATTTTGATTTCAGTTTTGTTGTTGTTGTTTTAATTGTTTGAACACTACAATTTAAACGGTTTCAAAGCTTTAACAACCATCAGAACAGCTGAGTGTGTCACCATCTCCCTCTGCCTTGTGGAGGCAGGAATTTAGACGATGCGTATATGGTTCACCCATCTTGAATACATTTTGCGATTTTGAAATTGGGATGGCAGGTATGCCATCTGCCAAGTTACGGCTTGGTGGGGCATGCCCCATACCTATACAGCACCGAGAGTTTGGCACTTTTCAGGGTTTCCTACAGAAGTAACCACAATGACCATAGACTCTCATCCCTTAAAAACATTAACTTCTGTATGTTCTGACCTCATGTAACCACACAGCATTCAGATACAACTTCACACATCCACACAATAAAGCCCCAAACCTGGGTTATTTTGCCGTTTTTCTTCTTCTTCTTCCTCTTCCACTTCTTCTTCTTCTTCCCATTTTTCCTGTCAAACTGCCTGCCTCCGTCACGATGTTATCCAATGGGGAGAATTATTATTTGAGGGTATGGTCCGTATACCTGCTCATCAAGCTTATCGTCCAATAAAAACGCTTCATACTAATGTTTTTTAATGTTAATATAGCTAATGGCTTCATGCTTTCCAAGAAGCTACTGTGGCCTAGTGGTTAGAACTGCAGTCTCTCACACAGTGGATTGTGGGTTCGACCCCAGCAGGGCACATGCTTATTTTCCACAAAAACAACGTGCAACTGTTAAGTACTTTTTTTTGTTGTTATTATTTTCACATTAACACATTAACGTATTTTTATTGCAAAGGCAAAAGAGGTTTCCAATATTAACTGTTCAATGTTTCACTTGTATTTCACTTGTACTATATCACACCCTCCCCAAACCGGACGCTAGCTCTTGTCTGGTTTGGGGAGGGTGTTACGCTCTGCTCTTCCGGTCATGACTGACTGACTGTGGAACCCGAACTTCAACGTACCCTTGCCTCGGCCAACATTTCTTTATTCATTAATTTCTTAACTTCAGCTCTGTTCACTTTATCCTTTTCACACATAACACAATGTCACCATAAAATTAACTACTAGGAAAATTAAGAGTTTACAATAATAGCCTACATTAAGAATTGATAATAGCCTCCTATAAGCTGCAATCCTTTAAGAGATCGGATTTATAAACCACCAATTCCCCAAACATATTTGATTCATGGTTAGTCACTTAAAATAAAATATTTAAAAAACCAATAGCCTCCGAATGTGGCTCTAGCCTAGTCTACGCTACTCTGCAGATAATGTAGCTGCAAACCCTTTTAATTTAACTACCGGAAAAAAAGGCAAAAGACGTTTCCAATATTAACTGTTCAATGTTTCACTTGTAGCCTATTTCACTTGTACTACAGTGAAATGGTGAAAGTCAGACCGACACTGACAAATGGCATATATCACGTGATTATACCCCTTTGGTCTTCTGCTTAGCGTCAAGCCTTAGTATTGCGAGAGACGTGGGTTCGTACCTCGCCCGGTTGATATTAAAGTGTAATTTCATTTTGGACTCAAACAGTGTGCACATGTTCTGGTCTTCTCATGCAATAATGTTTTTTTATTGCAAAGGCAAAGACACGTTTACAATATTAACTGTTCACTTGTAGCCTGTTAAACAATTCAGTCACTGGACACCACGACAGTAATGCAATAGGCTAGCTAAGTTTCAACGCAGAATATCATCTGGTTAACATCGCGTTCTTGCATTAATGTAAAAATGCCATTGGCTACATGTTTTAATCTCACACAAATGCCGACAAAAATATTTGTCTGTGTGGAGCGTGCTGTCCATTGCGCCGCGGTCTTGTCTGACTCACTGTGGAAGCCAAACGTTCAACGCTCGCCTCAGCCAACATTTCTTTATTATGTCTTCATTAATTTCTTCACTTCAGCTCTGTTCAGTTTATCCTTTTCACACATAACACAATGTCACCATAAAATGAACTACTAGGAAAATTAAGAATTTACGATAATACATTAAGAATTGACGATAGCCTACTATAAGCTGCAATGCCTTGAGAGATCGGCTTTATAAACCTCCAATTCCCTAAACATATCTAATTCATGGTTAGTCACTTTAAAAAAATTACTATAGCCTCCGAACATTGCTCTAGTCTATGCTACTCTGCAGACAATGTACTATCTTACTCCAAACACTTTTCATTATAATAATAATCAGAAGAATAATCTCTGGTAGGCTACTTTCTTAGTAGTAGTATGTAGTATGTATTTCTTTCAGCTACAATGCGTTTGCGTCTAGCCTATTGTGCATGCATGTCTCCATATAGACTTGGTTAATTAACTTACATGCTTCTTCATGATCCATAGTTCAGGTGGTGCTGTTCATTGTATTCCATTAGACATTAAATACAGCTCATCTACAAACTCTTTTAATGTAGGCTAATTGTGGGCTATCGCTAATAGGAGAAATTTCATCATTCTCGTCAGTAGAGGGCGTTATGGTTATGCGAATGTCTGCATGCATTTATTTGGAATGCATGTTTATTCTGTATGTATGTCTCTCTCGATGTCATTATCTTCATGCATTGTTCATCATTAGTTAGCTACCAAAAATAAGTGATATCTGAACAAAAATGTCTCAGACGTAAAAAAAAGCCAAGTTACTCAAGCATAGCCTACATAGCGCTGTCTATAAGTCCTTAATTCCAACTTGCAAAAACTAGGCCTGCCTTTAAAAGTATTGATATCAAAATGTGGCCAAGTTACAACTAACAATATTGCCTATCGTAGCTCACACTAAATAAACTAGCTCTATTCCAAAGCAATGCTATCCAAACTTTCCTAAATTATTTAATGCAACTTGGCCCTGTGTTTCTTCATCTTACCATCTCAAGAGAATGTGGTCAATGAAACTGTATGTTCCACATCAAACTGCAAAATGAGAATAATTTATAGTGGAAATACTCTGATTCAGATGTGTTGCACTTAGAAATTAAACAGAAAAATTACTACACTACAGGGCATGTTTGAATAATTGTCTGCATCCACTGCTTTGGGTCTAAGAAAAGCACAGAATGAATAAAATGTATTATTATAATCATTATTATTATTTATTGATTTATTTATTTGGAATATTTGGATTTCTATCAAAACCTGTGTGGTCCTACAGAGCATAGATATCCTTGTGTTCACAAAATTCTGTTCGCAAATATAACTATTATTATGTTAAGAAAATTAGTACTATTACTTATTTTCCATCATCTGACCCACAAACATGTCTGCATACGTTTGTAAAAATGCTATATGTACGCTATTTTAAAAATATTACTTATTTTTATCTGCATTTATTTATTCATCCCCCCTTTCTCTATTGTACATGATGTTTCTTGATATAAATGTCTGCGTGTGAATAGTAAAGAAATCTGTAGCAGCAGTTAACATTTTAAAACCTGTACATTTTGTAAAGTAAACTTGCCAACAAAGTATAACCATATCCTTTCTGGAGTGTAATTATTCATCAACTGTTAAAAACATTAATTGAAATCATATGTTGTTCCATGAGGCACAATCTCTTCATATGCTAAGATGAAGAAACACAGGGCCAAGTTGCATTAAATAATTTAGGAAAGTTTGGATAGCATTGCTTTGGAATAGAGCTAGTTTATTTAGTGTGAGCTACGATAGGCAATATTGTTAGTTGTAACTTGGCCACATTTTGATATCAATACTTTTAAAGGCAGGCCTAGTTTTTGCAAGTTGGAATTAAGGACTTATAGACAGCGCTATGTAGGCTATGCGTGAGTAACTTGGCTTTTTTTTTACGTCGGAGACGTTTTTGTTCAGATTTGACTATACCACTGTAAAAGTAAAGTTTTGTAAAAATGGCTTGTGATAGGCTTTGATTTTGTTCTGAACTTTTGGGAATTATTATTTTCCATAACTGTGAACTATATAGATAAACTACGCCGTTCCATGTATTTGCACTTTGTATTTGCATTCAAATTGTATTTTTTACGTTGTATTGGACTTTGCCCACTGTAGCCTGTAAATTGTACTGTTAACGTCGGTTTAAAATATACATTAAAAAACTAATATTACAATAACGCACGCATTTCTTCACTTCTTTAACTCACTGTTTGTAACTCTTTGCAGGATTCGTTGTGTTCCATATTCTTTATCGTATTAGTTGCATTTAAGGAAGTTGAACTGAAAACATTGTTCGAATGTTACTATTCTCAAGTGAGTTTGACAGTCAGGCCTCATTGGCCATAACGGTAGGATTATAGCGGATACAGTTTTGGTAAAGGCTTTCGCTGATTGGAGGAGAGCTGGATCACGTGACTAAACACAACAAAAAACTTCCAAATACATGCATCACATGACCATTCAGGTCGCTGCCTTAACCAGTGGCGAGAAGCGCAAATCCAGTAAAGTCAATTTAGAAATTCAGAAACCACAGGGGATTAAATCTTGCATTTTTTCATACTGGCTGGGATTTTTACAAAGTCGCGCCCGAATCGTCTCTTCCCCCTATGACTGATTCATGTTGTTGCGATCGTCCCAAATTATTTCACTCTTCGCTTCTGAATTTGATCGAAAGACGACGATGGCAGGCTAAAGTGGAACTAGGATAATCTTGATATTAGATGGGGAAGACATGTCCACATCACAGCTTCCGTGTTTTGGTGGACTTTGTAAGCTCATGAACTAGATCGCTTGCCGCTAGTCATTGAAGCGTTCTGGCACATAACAAGCTAGTTGAAACTGTTGCAAATTAATTCGTATCGCCATGTCGGAGCGAGCCCCACTACTGCATTACCGCCTCTCCACCAGTGTCAATGAGTCGGAACAACGGCCCAGCCCGACCGGGGTAACGGCGGCGCAATCCCCGGTTGTATCCCGACGGAAGACTGCTAACAACCAGCCCCAAAAACTCTCTACTTTCTTTGGTGTGGTTATACCTACACTCCTTTCCATGTTCAGTGTCGTGGTCTTCCTGAGAATTGGTGAGTAATTATTTATTTATTTCCCTCTCTCAGCATCAAAAGTAACACCATCAGTTGTGACAGGTCAAAGTATTTATATCAGTGTTAATTAACTAATTCGATTGTACTAAAAAGCATTCAGAAATAAAACGAAATGGCTTGCTGTTTATTGTAGCATAATTGACTATATATATATTCGTGATGTAAATTAAAATCGATTTTCTTTTGATTGTTATGTAGCTGAAAAGAAATTTACAGTATGACTTGTTGCATGGACTAAGTTTCTTCCTGGGTCTAGTGCCCTGGTCTCTCCAAAAGGAAAGTATGATGAAGGAAATGCAAAACTAAATTACTTTATTATTATTTATGGTAATCATTGCCGTTTAATATGGAACCAATAAAACAGTGCCCATCTTTAACGTGATAAAAGCTAGTTTGAAAACATACATTTTATAAAAAGTAGCCTACTGTGCAACCTCAAGTCCTATAAGGATCCAGGCGTCATACCACCAGTCTCGAGCTAGGGGTTATCATTAATCGCGCTCACATGATCCCGTCCTCGAGGGCACATCGGTCCATTTCAGTGGTTGTATGCCTATAAAAATAATATCCGTGCATTTCATAGAATCGACAACTGATGGATTGCGTTTGTTTCTCTGTCAGATCATAATTTAATTTTCTAATACTTGTATGATGATGGTAAGTACGCCCTACTTGCATTTGTGCCTGCCCTCTCATGTCCTCTGTCTCGTGAGGTGTCAGCAGTTTCGGTAGGCTCCAGGCTGTATGAAATCAAGTAAAAATGGCACCATTTTGAGAAGCCGTTAGTATTCTGAACACACAAGATAGACACGCACACACACGCACAAGCAGGTAAATACATTACATACACACACATACACACACATACACACACATACACACACACACACACACACACACACACACACACACACACACACAAATGTAAAAGTGTGGCGCACTTTGTGTCTAACCACATAATTTTGTCATTGATAACAGTCATGCCAATGTGGGTTTTATGAATGCTTGATTTGTGTTTTAACTCATGGGTTCAGTTGCACTGCGTTTCTGTTAACTGGTTGAATGATACTGGAGGTAGGCTAATATTTTCAATGATTGTGGCGGTCTGATAGATCACAAGGTAACCCCTACTAACAAGTTCTAATAATTTATTTTAACCTTGCATATTGGCCCTTTATTCTTAACACCTTAACAGATGTGCACATATGTGTACAAGTACGTGTGTGCGATCACTTACTGGCAGCTGCACACGGCTAATAAATTACTCTTCAATAAATGTACAGGACTTCCTTCTCAAGAGATTTGGTGGATTGGAGATTATTTGTCTTCACAGGACTGAATTCATCAGTGTATAAACTTTGGCCCACACACTACAGATATTATCAGCATTTGCACTAACAGGTGTGTCAGGGCAGTCGTTGGGTTTATGAGGAGAGGGAGAGCGAGGCAGAGAGAGAGAGAAAGGTGTGAAATCTGCATGTTTAGCATGTTCTCCCGGATCTTTACCAAGTCAATGAGGCTGCTTTAGTCACTGGGGTCACAGAGGTCATAGGCCCCATGAAAAGTGTGAATACAAGTGTAAAATGGAAGCAGGAAAATCTTTTTTTTTAAATTTAAAAAAATAGTTTGTCAGTTTGTTTCCATTTACATGGGCAGTTATAAAGAGCAAGTCTATTCTTTCCTCTGCATCAGTTGACCTGTATTACTGTACCCTGTGCTCACTTTGACTGCTGCAGCAAGTGACTTAAATTGCTTCTAACTAAAATGTAATTTATACAAGACTGCTTTTAACTTGTTGAAGTGCTACTGTGCTAGCAGGAAGCAGCAGTGAGTAATTCTGCATCCTGAAGAGACTCTTGATAAACAATTAAAGGCAATATTTCAGGAAAGTGGTCTGTTTAGTTTTTTTTTATTATAAATCTTTCATTTCACTTGTAACACCCCTTTTGATTACAAGTGAAAAGGAAGTTGCAAGAAAGGCTACGTCTAGATTTTGAAATTGTTTTGTATAAACAAGCTTTGAAGGGTAATATTTCAGTTATATGATAGCGTCTGTTTGCGAAGAAAGTCCCTTGTTAAATCATCACCTCATGACTAATTCTGTTTTGTATGACCTAGCTTGAAGGGGGTTTTTAAAGCCAACAGAACATTTGAACTTGACCAGGCCAGACACTGACAGATATTGAAACCTTTTTGCAAGTTGGCAAAATCTTGTTTGTGGACATTTTCTAAATATTTGTGTGCTAAAATCTGAGCTCCTCTCTGAAGGTAAAGTAAGCAGAAGCTCGTGTGGAGACCCAGGGGAAGTGTTGCATTGTGGTCTCCAGTTGTGGATCTGGTGAAAATGCGGTGTTGTTTGCAGGGTTTGTGGTGGGCCAGGCCGGGCTGTACCAGGCCATTGGCATGTTCTTGGTGGCCTATTTCATCATTTGCATGACGGTGCTGTCTGTCTGCGCCATCTCCACCAATGGTGCGCTGGACGCTGGTGGAGCCTACTGTATCCTTCACTGTTCTTCAAGACCCCCTCCCTCCTTACTCTATCCGTCTCTCTTCATCACCTCTTCCCCCTCCCTCCTTACTCTATCCGTCTCTCTTCATCACCTCTTCCCCCTCCCTCCTTACTCTATCCATCTCTCTTCATCACCTCTTCCCCCTCCCTCCTTACTCTATCCGTCTCTCTTCATCACCTCTTCCCCCTCCCTCCTTACTCTATCCATCTCTCTTCATCACCTCTTCCCCCTCCCTCCTTACTCTATCCGTCTCTCTTCATCACCTCTTCCCCCTCCCTCCTTACTCTATCCATCTCTCTTCATCACCTCTTCCCCCTCCCTCCTTACTCTATCCGTCTCTCTTCATCACCTCTTCCCCCTCCCTCCTTACTCTATCCATCTCTCTTCATCACCTCTTCCCCCTCCCTCCTTACTCTATCCATCTCTCTTCATCACCTCTTCCCCCTCCCTCCTTACTCTATCCGTCTCTCTTCTTCACCTCTTCCCCCTCCCTCCTTACTCTATCCGTCTCTCTTCATCACCTCTTCCCCCTCCCTCCTTACTCTATCCGTCTCTCTTCATCACCTCTTCCCCCTCCCTCCTTACTCTATCCATCTCTCTTCATCACCTCTTCCCCCTCCCTCCTTACTCTATCAATCTCTCTTCATCACCTCTTCCCCCTCCCTCCTTACTCTATCCATCTCTCTTCATCACCTCTTCCCCCTCCCTCCTTACTCTATCCGTCTCTCTTCATCACCTCTTCCCCCTCCCTCCTTACTCTATCCATCTCTCTTCATCACCTCTTCCCCCTCCCTCCTTACTCTATCCGTCTCTCTTCATCACCTCTTCCCCCTCCCTCCTTACTCTATCCATCTCTCTTCATCACCTCTTCCCCCTCCCTCCTTACTCTATCCATCTCTCTTCATCACCTCTTCCCCCTCCCTCCTTACTCTATCCGTCTCTCTTCATCACCTCTTCCCCCTCCCTCCTTACTCTATCCGTCTCTCTTCATCACCTCTTCCCCCTCCCTCCTTACTCTATCCATCTCTCTTCATCACCTCTTCCCCCTCCCTCCTTACTCTATCCGTCTCTCTTCATCACCTCTTCCCCCTCCCTCCTTACTCTATCCATCTCTCTTCATCACCTCTTCCCCCTCCCTCCTTACTCTATCCATCTCTTTTCATCACCTCTTCCCCCTCCCTCCTTACTCTATCCGTCTCTCTTCATCACCTCTTCCCCCTCCCTCCTTACTCTATCCATCTCTTTTCATCACCTCTTCCCCCTCCCTCCTTACTCTATCCATCTCTCTTCATCACCTCTTCCCCCTCCCTCCTTACTCTATCCATCTCTCTTCATCACCTCTTCCCCCTCCCTCCTTACTCTATCCATCTCTCTTCATCACCTCTTCCCCCTCCCTCCTTACTCTATCCGTCTCTCTTCATCCCCTCTTCCCCCTCCCTCCTTACTCTATCCATCTCTCTTCATCACCTCTTCCCCCTCCCTCCTTACTCTATCCATCTCTCTTCATCACCTCTTCCCTCTCCCTCCTTACTCTATCCGTCTCTCTTCATCCCCTCTTCCCCCTCCCTCCTTACTCTATCCATCTCTCTTCATCACCTCTTCCCCCTCCCTCCTTACTCTATCCATCTCTCTTCATCACCTCTTCCCCCTCCCTCCTTACTCTATCCGTCTCCCTCTGTCCGCACTCTCTCTCTTCTCTCATTTTCAGTCCACTCTATCTCGCTCTTTCTTTCTCTTGCGTCTCCTTTATTCCTCTCTTTCTCCCCATTATTCTCTTGGGCCCTTTAACGCAATCTGTGCTCCGCTGCCCTGCGCCTCCTTCCCTGATCTGTCTTATCTCTGAGGACTGGAGGAGCAGCAGACCTGGCTGCTCCACAGCAGGGTTAAGTGCTGAATGGTGCACTTAACCCCCCCCCGCCCTTTCACAACCACCCAATACTGTGTTGTACACCACCATAAACCACTGTAGTTTCATTTAAGTGATGAATCTGTGTATTGCCTCTGCTGATATGCCTATGTTTCCCCCCCCACACACACACACACACACACACACACACACACACACACACACACACAGAGGACTGTGTGGTACGGTGTCAGTGGCAGGAATCTCTATTGTTGGGAGTGAATGGCATGACGGGGTGAAAGGGAGTTGTCTGGGGCTGTCGGGCCGTCTGTGTTTGTGAATGCACATGTGACTGTGTGCCTGTGCCTGTGTGTGTGTGTGT
>CM056378.1:4481752-4491752 GCA_029718625.1 Synaphobranchus kaupii
GAGCGTTCAGGTGTGTGTATGTTGGGAGCGTTCAGGTGTGTGTATGTTGGGAGCGTTCAGGTGTGTGTATGTTGGGAGCGTTCAGGTGTGTGTATGTTGGGAGCGTTCAGGTGTGTGTATGTTGGGAGCGTTCAGGTGTGTGTATGTTAGGAGCGTTCAGGTGTGTGTATGTTGGGAGCGTTCAGGTGTGTGTATGTTGGGAGCGTTCAGGTGTGTGTATGTTGGGAGCGTTCAGGTGTGTATGTTGGGAGCGTTCAGGTGTGTGTATGTTAGGAGCGTTCAGGTGTGTGTATGTTGGGAGCGTTCAGGTGTGTGTATGTTGGGAGCGTTCAGGTGTGTGTATGTTGGGAGCGTTCAGGAGTGTGTATGTTAGGAGCGTTCAGGTGTGTGTATGTTGGGAGCGTTCCGGTGTGTGTATGTTGGGAGCGTTCAGGTGTGTGTATGTTGGGAGCGTTCAGGTGTGTGTATGTTGGGAGCGTTCAGGTGTGTGTATGTTGAGAGTGTTCAGGAGTGTGTATGTTAGGAGCGTTCAGGTGTGTGTATGTTGGGAGTGTTCAGGTGTGTGTATGTTGGGAGCGTTCAGGTGTGTGTATGTTGGGAGCGTTCAGGTGTGTATGTTGGGAGCGTTCAGGTGTGTGTATGCTGGGAGCGTTCAGGTGTGTGTATGTTGGGAGCGTTCAGGTGTGTGTATGTTGGGAGCGTTCAGGTGTGTATGTTGGGAGCGTTCAGGTGTGTGTATGTTAGGAGCGTTCAGGTGTGTGTATGTTGGGAGCGTTCAGGTGTGTGTATGTTGGGAGCGTTCAGGTGTGTGTATGTTAGGAGTGTTCAGGTGTGTGTATGTTGGGAGCGTTCAGGTGTGTGTATGTTGGGAGCGTTCCGGTGTGTGTATGTTGGGAGCGTTCAGGTGTGTGTATGTTGGGAGCGTTCAGGTGTGTGTATGTTGGGAGCGTTCAGGTGTGTGTATGTTGGGAGCGTTCAGGTGTGTGTATGTTGAGAGTGTTCAGGTGTGTGTATGTTGGGAGCGTTCAGGTGTGTGTATGTTGAGAGTGTTCAGGAGTGTGTATGTTAGGAGCGTTCAGGTGTGTGTATGTTGAGAGTGTTCAGGAGTGTGTATGCTGGGAGCGTTCAGGTGTGTGTATGTTGGGAGCGTTCAGGTGTGTGTATGTTGGGAGTGTTCAGGTGTGTGTATGTTGGGAGCGTTCAGGTGTGTGTATGTTGGGAGCGTTCAGGTGTGTGTATGTTGGGAGCGTTCAGGTGTGTGTATGTTGGTTTGAAATGGGATTTTTCCTGCAGTCTGCTTCTGTGCATCCTTCAGTTTATTTCCTTACCAAGTTTGGTTCAGCCTGAATTATTATTATTTTTTTGCATTTATTGTGGATTTTATTGGATCAGGCAAGGATATCTGCCCCTTAAAATGCAGGCTAAATGTAATACAGCGACAGAGAAAAATGCTATTTTCCCCCCTTTTGCTGAAAGAGTAATTCATTATGTTGTGCTAATAATCCAAATCCTTTCCATAAATCTACTGACATTTATTGCTTAACAGCATATGAGCAGCGTGACTGAATGATTTATACATGCTTCAGCAAGGAACTAAACTAGCCATTTGAGCACTTTGTCACTGTAACTCCATTAGGCTTCCATTAATTATCCACTGCTACTTGAAATTGGCAACATTAATGTCACACGCATCATGTACTATTGGTATTGTTTATATATGTTTATGTTTGTGTGTGTAGTGTGTGTATTGTATACTGTATATCTCAATGTTGTAGTCAAGTCACTTAACCTGGAGTCCAAGTTGAGTCTCATGTCACCAGTACTCAAGTTCAAGTGAAGAAGTCCGAATGTGTGGGGGGATGTAAAACTCTAATTTGAGATTATAAAATAAGAGATTTGGGCACTGTAATTCCAAATTATATTTCTTTTTTAATGACTGGATTGGATAATGCTGCCAATATGAGTGGCCTATGTGTGTAATTAAATCCAAATGTGTAAGTGGTTTTAGTCGCAACAGTTTTTAAAAATAAACTTTCATAACAAAAGCAAGAGGAGCTGGGACGTCAATAATTCATAATTATTTTGAAAAAGGGCAAACTAGGTCACCGCTGGAGCATGCTGTTAAACAGCTGGCTGGTCAACCTTTAGCAGCATTGAGCAAATTAATAAATACAGACTGGTATTGCAAGGTTATGGGCTGTAACGGTAGCTGGCTTGCTAACTCGTCTGTCTAAGCCTACCTCAAGTTGCATGTGGACCAGGTGCTTCACAAAATTTGACGATGTTCCACGTTTCTCCTCAATTTTATGCTTGTAGATGGAATATAGGCTTGTGCCGCGTTTCATCTCCAGCATGGACGTTATAATTGGCAAACTCAAATTACATTGCTCTTGGCACAGACATTTTGTGGAGACAAAGTTCACGTGGACAGAGACGCTGATCAAACATCACGTCACTGAAAATACAACGCTTGAAAATTTCCCTTCAAGCCATTGAAAATAATCCACTGCGGTGTTATCATTTTGACAGAAAATTAACAAGGGATTAATGACATGTGCTCATGATAATATATTATTAATAATAATGCAGTAATATATACTTATGCTGTGCGTACAACTTAGTAGCTAGTCTGTTGATTGTCAGTTCTTAGTGCTGTTTATGCATTTTCTATAATTTATTTTTTTATTGTAAGTCTGAATCCTTAATTATTTATATAAATATTACACTTTTTTCCCTAATCGTAGTAATATGAATATGTTTACCAATACTAAATATCATTGTAATTCACAGCTGAAACAAAGCAAAGCCCTCCATATTTCCAAGGCCTCTGTGTACACACACACACACACACACACACACACAAACGATAAGCTTTCAGCTTAGAGAATTTCAGTTTCAGGCACAATTGATCCAGAAAAGATTTCACAATGTGCGTCGGAGGTTTCACAGCAACGTACGGCAAGTTGTGACCCCTGTATTTAATTATGGTAAACCCATAGTGCCACAACGGTGTGGTGTTTTGCTGAAATAAAGCTAAAATATTGCAATCTGACCTCATGAGTACCCTCCCTCCCTCCCTCCCAGCTGGGTATACAGTGGACTACACCACAGGGATCCAGATGAACTTCGCCACTGTGTTTGCTGTCATGTTCAACGGCTGCACGGGCATCATGGCTGGATCCAACATGTCTGGTAGGCGCATAATCATGTGTGTGTCTGTGTGTGGTGGAGGGAGGGAGGGAGAGGGGGGGGGTGGCGTGGGCTGGGGTGGTCGTGGTGAGAAGGTAGAAGGGGCCCCCGGGAGATCTTAAAGTCGATGCTTTTGACTGGAATCTCCTCCTGCCCCGGGACACTGTGTCACAGGAGATCTGAAAAGCCCCAGTGCCTCCATCCCTCGAGGGACCATCACAGCCGTCATCTTCACCTTCATCGTCTACAACCTGCTCAGTCTGCTGCTGGCCTGCTCCTGCGACCGGTCAGTCTCTCTTTCACCGCCTCCCTGCCTTTTGTCTGTCCTTTTCAGTGACTTGATTCAATTTATTAACGTGAATTACGTATCTGTGTGCATTTTCACGGCCTCCACTAATTGTTAGTCATTTCAGTTGTTCGTTTAATTAATTTTCTTAGTTGATTATTATGTTTTTTTTGTTTTTGCTGTTATATCAAATATATCAAGGGGGGGAGGGCTGCATCCATACGTATGGGGCTCCCAGAGTTCCTTGTGTTCTTTGCCTTATTCCAGTATCCTACGCCTCTAAGAGCCGTTGATATGCAGGTGTCCTCCTCTGCAAGGAGAACGCTTCATTTTAGTTATAGAATAGCTCATTCGTAAAAATTTGAGCTCTCTCTGATTCGGATTGTGTTTTTCACATGGATTTAGGAGATCCAGTTCACTTATTAGCTAAACTGTACTCTCTGAACCTGTACATCAAATCTTTACATTTTTTTATATTTTTTAAATTTTTTCTCTGTGGTCAGGTTGTATCTCCCTATAAGGTTCAGTAAGAATTGAAGTATGTATAAATGCACGCATCTTCTAATACCTGATATAATATAATATAATTTTAATTGACTTGTGTGTGTTTGGTTTGCGTGGTGGTGTCCTGAGGCTGCTTTCTGTTAGACGATGTAGTGATGTATAGCTCAGCAGGGGAGATTGTCAGGATATGGCTCTTTACATTGCAGGGTATTAGCTATCATATGATTAGATGCATCTTATCAGCATTTAATCACCCATGTTTGAGTCTGAGCCTGAATTTGTAATCAATATCGCCATATTGTATATTGGACCCTCACACATAATGCTTTGAAACGTTTTCAGTTTAGTCAGGGATTAAATTATCTGAGATATTATTAAATTGTAGTTTTGGATTTCTTTCATTTATTCCTGTGCTTTCTCTGGTTAGGATTTCCCCATCGGTTTATTTTCTGGCTCATATTAATATGTATATAGTGCATATACAGATCCTTTCCAAAAAATTAGAATGTCATGGAAAGGTTGTTTTTTTTCCATAATTCCATTCAAAAAGTGAAACTTTCATAGATTATAAATTCATTACACACAAAGTGAAATATTTCTAGCCTTTATTTGTTTCATTTTTCATAATTTTGGCTTACAGCTCCAGAAAACCCCCAAAACAGTATTTCAAGAAATTAGAATAGTGTGTCGAAAATCAGCATTTACTTCAGTTATTTCAGAGAATGAATGTTTTAGACTGAGTGTCACACTATCATCTAATTTACTCAAAACACCTGCAAAGTTTATCTCAGTTTGGTTCAGTATGGGGAAGACTGCAGACTTGACAATTGGCCAGAAGACCATCATTGACACCCTCCAGAAGATGGGTAAGCCACAAAAGGTCATCGCTAAGGAGGCTGGCTGTTCAGAGTGCAGTGTCCAAGCATATCAATAGAAAGTTTAGTGGAAGGGAAAAATGTGGCAGGAGAAGGTGCACAAGCAAAAGAGATGACCGTAGGCTTCAGCGGATTGTCAAGCAAAGACGATTCCAAAATTTGGCGGAGATGCCGAGGGAGTGGACTGAGGCTGGAGTCAGTGCTTCAAAAACCACCACGTACAGACGTATCCGGGACATGGGCTACAACTGTCGGATTCCTCGAGTCAAGCCACTCCACTCATTCTCTGAAATAACTGCAGTAAATGCTGATTTTCGACACACTATTCTAATTTCTTGAAATACTGTTTTGGGGGGTTTTCTGGAGCTGTAAGCCAAAATTATGAAAAATGAAACAAATAAAGACTAGAAATATTTCACTTTGTGTGTAATGAATCTATAATCTATGAAAGTTTCACTTTTTGAATGGAATTATGGAAAAAAAACAACTTTTCCATGATATTCAAATTTTTTGGAAAGGATCTGTACCCATATACACTGCCTGGCAAAAAGAAAAGTTGCGCACTCTAATATTTAATTGGACCGCCTTAATTTTGGGCCAAGATCTTGTATTGACGACAGGAGAGTCGAACCACTCTGTAAAGTCTTCTCCAGCACTTTCCAGAGGCTTTCAATGGGGTTAAGGTCAGGAATCTGGTGGCCAATTCATGTGTGAAAATGATTCCTCATGCTCCCTGAACCACTCTTTCACAATTTGAGCCGATGAATCTTGGCATTGTTGTCCTGGAATATGCCCATTGATGGGATAACCTGGTCATTCAGTACATTCAGGTACTCAGCTGACTTCATTTTATTGCTGCATAATGTTGCTGAGCCTAGACCTGACCAATTGAAG
Source organism: Synaphobranchus kaupii (assembly GCA_029718625.1). NCBI lineage: Eukaryota > Metazoa > Chordata > Actinopteri > Anguilliformes > Synaphobranchidae > Synaphobranchus > Synaphobranchus kaupii. The sequence goes on from CM056378.1 coordinate 4,487,501, forward strand.
CAAGCCCAGATCATAACACTGCCTCCAGAGGCTTGTATAGTGGTCACTATGCATGACGGGTGCAACGGCGACTTTCTTTTTGGCCAGGCAGTGTAGTATGTGTTGGTGTAGCTGCATGTTACAGTCTGACAGTATTTCTGAAGCAGACCCAGGTTCTGCTGAAGTCCAGTGTACCCATGTCAGAAAAGGTCTGTACAAAGCACTATGTATACTTGTCATGATTTAGATGGAAGCAAAGGTTTGAAAATGTTTACACTGTGGCCGCATTACACTATAATGTGTTCTACTGTTATCCAATAATAGTTGTAGATGGTTTACAGTGTTGGATTCAAGCTGCAGTCCAGTTAAAACCTGCTGGCAGTTTGCCTGTGTGCTGTTGGTCTGTCTTTATCTCTTATCTGTCAAGTTCTTGTGAATCTCACATCCTCATATTCATCCGCCCATTTTACTGTGTCTGCCTGCCGATAACTCTGCTTCAACTCTGCATATTGGCACAGTGCTAAAGCAGGGGGTTGCCAGAAATGACAGAAAGAAACTGTTGTCGAAAGGAAAATCAATACAGGCTTTCAACAGTCTCTCTCTGTTGAGCCATCTGTCATTTCTCTCTGTACACCTTTGATCCCTGTGTGAAAGTGCTGTGCTCTCTGGTTTGCTATGTCAGTAAAACCAGTGCGTGTGTTTTTCAAAGGGAAATCCTGTGTTGCAGTGTGGCTGTTTGTGCGATTTGTGCGGCTGTGGTCTCACACACTGCTGTTTGTGCGATTTAGCGTTGTAACTGCAGTGTGTGAGACCACAGCCGCCCCCCCCCCCCCACCCCCCGCTTCCTACAGTCTTCACTCACTCCTCACATGACTTCAGAAGAGTGTGGCTTCTGTGAGCACAAAATGAACACCAGCCACCTGCCAAATGCTGGTAAAAGTTTGATCGCGGCTGGTAAGATTTTCTACTCTAGCAGCCACTTTGGCGGGTAAACAACCACAAAAATCCACAAGCCACGTTGGCCAGTGGGTGAAAGTTAATTTTGTAATTCGTACTGTAGTGCGTATACATGTCTCCTAATTTTGTGGAAGCTCTCCAGAGCGGTTCTGCTCTATGACTCTCCTCATAACGGGGTCTTGTTGAGCTCTGCGTCTCTTCTGTGCCTGGTTGCTCAGTTCTGTGAGAGCGGAGGTTCTGGGGATTGTTATAAACAGCTGTGGGCCATCTGTACTGTTGCTTTCCATTGTGAAACGTTTCAGGGTATCCTTTGTAAGCAGGTGGGGCGATGGGCCAGGCGTTGCTGCAGTTTTTGTCTATAGAGGAACCGCTCTACGCGGGTGAGCAGAATGAGGAAGATGCCATTGTCAGGTGTCACATTTTCGAGTTCCTCCAGAGAGAAGAGGAAGCAGGTGGACAAGGGACATGCTGTTGTCACTTGAGAAACCACCATCTTAGGCTCTGGAGGGCAGTGGCCATTTGCGGTTCAGTTAAGTCAACTTCCATTTGGTTAAATAACAAAGCCCAGGAATCAGTCAGAGTGCAGTCATTTGGACAGGCTCAGAAATGTCTGGATGATGTTTATAGTCCAGGAGATGAAACAAACTCTCTACAACCACATTGCAGAATGAACAGGAAAAGTAAATCAATGATTTAGCAAAATGCCATAATTAACAGCGGTTTCCTGAGACGTAAGATAAGCATTTTGCACCAGCTTAGCTCTGTGTGGAAAAATGGTACTCTCTCAGGCCTAAGAAAAAAATAAACCAAGCTTCAAAGAGCAGGATTTATTTTGGGACAGTGGATTACTGTGCTTATCAGAACAAGACACACCTGTGTATAATGTTTTAGGAAATGGGTTGAGAAAAAAAAAGAAGCATTTGGGGGATGAATTTATAATATGATTTGCTCTCATTTCCATGGCAACAAATGTCAGTGAAGCATGAAATACATATATTTCCCTGAATACCAGTATATTGTAAATAATAATAATATTAATCTACTGACAAGAAACCATCAAAATAGCATAAAATATTTTTTTGTAAGTACCTATGTTTTTACCATTCATAAGCAAGCTCACAAACGCACAGTGCTGCTTTTCTGTTGGCTTCTGGAGAAACCAAATTTACCAGGCCTGTTTTTCCCATACTGCTTAGTAACAAATGCAGTATTTAATTATTTTAAATTTATTTTCTTTAATTATTGATAGTTTCCGGCCAGTTTGTTTTCAGATGTCTTCAGTTTATGGGCTTAATTAGCAACAATATTACATCCATGAGAGGCAGGTACTTTTGAGGGGCTTTTTTTTTATTCAAAATGTTTCATTTTTGTACAAATATGGTATTTTATAAGAGCAATGAAATGGATAAACCACAGACCTTTAACGCTCGGTTTGGACAATACTATCGAGTCTGGTAGTAATTGGCCACATCCAGATCAGATATTGTATATTTTTATCAGATTAATTTTAATTGGTGACCATGACTATATGAACAATTTTCATGTGCTTTTCACTCTTTCACTCTTTCTTTTTCACTCTTTCACTTTTATTGGTTTATTTAAATGTATTTCTTTCAATTCTCATTGCTGTCCTATAGATATGGCTCTTTCATCAAGTGGTTGAATATATTTCTTTGTATTTATACATTTGTTTTCTCAAATGTGAGCCATATTGACTGCTCCCACTAGATGGCGCTCTTACACTGTTACTAACATGTGATTGTTGCTCCTCCTCGTGTTTAGCAGCTGTATTGTTCTGTTTTGCAATTTACATACTTAACTCATTCAATGTCAGGCTGTGTCCGAATCAGAGCCCTATCTACTGCGCCCTGTCTCCTGGGTACAGTGTACTGGCAGAAGTGTGCTGTTTCATGTGCACTGTTTAGCAGTCCATGAAAAATATCCGCCATACCATTTTCCAACCGCACTGTGGAAGTGTCGTAAGCAGGTCATAAGACGTCCCACCAGTGTTGCCATTTCCGCGGTTTTACAGCTGAATTGGGATACTTTCAAAGTGCAGTTACAGGAAAAAATGAGTCGCAAAGCACACACTTATTTTAAAAAGTAAAAATATGATGATTTCTATTTAAAATATGCTGGTTTCGGTTAAAAATATATCTTGGGCTAGTTTTGAGCCATTGATCGCCATTTGGCTGGAACGTCTCTGGCAAGATCTGGCAACCCTGTGTCCCACCCTTGCGCTGCCATGTCACGTGTTGTTTTTGTTGTATTTGAAGGAAAATGTCAGAGAAGCTGCACCTAATTTTTTTTTAAACGAAGCTTCACATCATATTTATGCGAGCAAAATGTTTGTGTAATTCTTGAAAAGTGTGCTCCCAAGCACCTAAGTCTACTCCCGAGCTCCCAAGTCTACTCACCAAGGCTATTCAATAATGTGGAAGAGTGCTGATTCGGACACGGCCCCAGTGTTCTGGAACACTAATCCTCAGCAGTGCCTAGCCAATATGGCTGCCAACATAATTTTTTTTTAGGTTGATCCTGTCAATGTGCAAACTTCTAATAAAACACATTATTTTACCTATTCCACTGAATTTTTTGTTAATGAGGATAGTTAGCTCACCTTCTGGTTCAGTTCACCATTAGAACAACGTGAAACAATATTGATGGAAATATAAATAATTTATTTTCAGTGCTTCTTAGTTTGGTTAACATGACTCTTACACTACTCACAAAAAGTTAGGGATATTTGGCTTTCGGGTGAAATTTATGGAAAATGTAAGTTCACGCTACAGTGATATTATACGTATCATGAAAGTAGGGCATTTAAGTAGAAGCATGCAATGGTGATTTCCTCATCTCAAACAATTTATTGAAACAAAAGCCAACAACAGTGGTGGGTATACCACAACAAAAATGTCAATGTCTCAATAACTTGTCATGTGCCCTTGAGCATCAATTACAGCTTGACAACGACGTCTCATGCTGTTCACAAGTCGACTTATTGTCTGCTGAGGCATGGCATCCCACTCTTCTTGAAGGGCGGCCCTCAGGTCATTGAGGTTCTGGGGTACAGAGTTACGAGCCTCTACACGGTGAGTCAGCTGATCCCATAGGTTTTCTATGGGATTCAGGTCTGGAGAAAGTGCAGGCCACTCCATTTGAGGTACCCCAGTCTCCAGCAGCCTTTCCCTAATGATGCGACCTCGATGAGCTGGAGCATTGTCGTCCATGAAGATGAAATTAGGCCTGTGTTGTTCATGCAGGGGCACAATGACTGGATTAATGATGTTATTCAGGTAGTATGGGCTTGTCACTG
>CM056378.1:4496752-4539252 GCA_029718625.1 Synaphobranchus kaupii
TCGGGCGGGCAGGCCTCGCGGGGCCATGAGACGAGACAGTGAAGGCCCTGGCGAGTTGAGCGGACAACTGAACCGGAAGAACTGGGGGGAGGAGCGGCCGTGTTGCCCCTTTTATAAACTTTATTGCCAGTCGCGCAGTATCACATTACAGTGCGGACGGAAATCACAACTGGTACCACGTCCTATGTCACTTCCAACGTGGAGAAGGAGCCTCTTGTGGACTGTATGGAATTGTAGTTCCTGTTGTCCCTACAGCGTAAAGGCTGATGTTGGATTGGAGGAACCAATGGTGTATCCTCTGGGAGTGTAAAGGCTGATGTTGGATTGGAGGAACCAATGGCGTATCCTCTGGGAGCGTAAAGGCTGATGTTGGATTGGAGGAACCAATGGCGTATCCTCTGGGAGCGTAAAGGCTGATGTCGGATTGGAGGAACCAATGGCGTATCCTCTGGGAGCGTAAAGGCTGATGTCGGATTGGAGGAACCAATAGCGTATCCTCTGGGAGCGTAAAGGCTGATGTCGGATTGGAGGAACCAATGGCGTATCCTCTGGGAGCGAAAGGCTGATGTCGGATTGGAGGAACCAATAGCATATCCTCTGGGAGCGTAAAGGCTGATGTCGGATTGGAGGAACCAATGGCGTATCCTCTGGGAGCGAAAGGCTGATGTCGGATTGGAGGGATGTTGGAGGAATGGCATTGAAACATAAGGGATAAAAAGTGCAGTATGACCAATAAGGCACCGCAACCGTTTTATAATCAATATGTGCAATGTTAACCTAATAAACAACTATTTGTATTGCAATTAAAGGAAGTGCCACTAGGCAGTTAACCAATCTTACACAGCTATAACTGTGACATCATCCAAAAAGAGATCCAGAGAAAGAAAGAGAAGAGGAAAGAAAGAAAGGATATCTAAAGGAGGTTAAGGGAGCCCTGGTGTAATCTGAAGAGGTGAGTCTTCAGTCTACGTCAGAAGATGGGCAGGGTTTCTGCTGTCCAGACTGCAGTGGAAAGCTCATTCAACCGCCTGCTGGCACGTTGGAGGGAGCGGCCACACGCCCAGCGGTAGGAAAACGGAGAGGTCTTATAGGTGTGTAACATCTGATGATCTTTTGAAGATATAACGGATATCCCTTGAGCTGCCCAATAGGCCAGCACCAAGGTTTTCCCATGAAGCATGTTTGGAGGCCCAAACTGACACAAAACTGTTCTGGTTCTGGATGAGTTGCTGTTTCAGCTGGAAGAAGCTGTAGTCTGTCAGGTTCTTCTTCTTCAGAATGCTTTGATGAAAAGTCAGAGGCCAGTGGAGGTGACGTCTTATAAAATGTAGAGTATTCTGGAGGCCATTGTAACGGGGCAATTGCAACACCATAAAATTGCACCAATCTGAAACAAGCTGGAGCTGAGATTCCATCCAGCAAGCTGGCTAGTTTCATGTGTTCAGGGTTGGGGGCAATTGTAACAAAAAATTGTGTTACAATTGACCCATCTTACAATTGCCCCCAGAATACTCTACTTCAGCCTATAGTTTCAGCTCTGCATCGTTGTGTTTGAGGCAGATACATTGGTCACCCCTGGCAACACGAAACACCCCCCCCCCCCCCCCCCTCCCTCTCCTTTCTCTTGGTAATTCAAATGAGGACCGCGCTTTTTAAACTCAGGTCAAAGTTCAGACTGGTCCTGTCAGTGTGTGGCTGAGTTGGTTTTTTCAGGTTCTGCTGGTTACGATTGAGATCGGTTCTTATCGGCGCCAACGGTCCCTCCAAAAAGCTGGATGACTTTGTGGTTCCACTCCTGGAGTTCGTTCAAAAGACAAATACGGAAATATATAAATGATTGAAATTCCAGGCCTTCAGACTTGTTTAATTCTAGCGTTCAGCATAACCCCCCACCCCACCCACAGCCAAGAAGTAATTTCCATTTATCATGCTTTTTAGTACTTTTTATTTAGCTCTCTTCCTGGAGCTCATTTCTGGGCAGCAATGCGATCAATGATTTACATTACGGATTTAGTGTGAGGGATGGCGACGGATGCAGGCAGCAGCTCCAAAACCTCGTTACCCCCTCTTTCAGGCTCCCCCAGACCAGCAGCCTGAACATGTGCCGTGCTCTGAGCCCGAATTCCTGCACGGCACGTTCACTATAAAAGCTCACGCGTGGGGCTGCTCGTTTTTTCGTTAGCTTGATGATGTTTTATCCCTAATGTGTCATTTACTATTCTGTATATTCTGGAATTTGTATGTTCTTGTTGGCCTTAAAATATCCGATTAAATTATAACTTGCATCGTGATGACTTACTGTAATTCACTCTGTTTTAGGGCATTTGAAGATTATGGAAATAATAATGCTAGTTGTTTTTGTTAAATGTTAGTCTCATATTTCACAGAATTTGTCTTTGATAATCATTAAAGAGGCATTTGTTTAGTCATCATAACTAACATTTTTCTCCTAAAAAAGCTTCCAGCACTTCAATGATAAAATGTGTTAGACCTTTCAGCATTATTAAAACGGATGAGATGCACTCGTTTAAAAAAACTAACATGGCTGGTAGCAAACTGTTCTCCTTGTGTGTGTCTTTTGCTCCATTCAAGTTATGTTGGTCAATTAAAACCCAAACAAATTGTATGCTATTGCTTACATGCAGTTTTTTAAACTTTTTTTTTTTTTTTTTAAACTCCGGAATATTTCAAAAGTCAATTAATACAGTTTATTTATTGTCTCCTTTTCTGTTCTCGAAATTCCATTCTCTCAGTTAAAACCACATTTCACTTCAAAGGGTTGCATTTGAAAATGTCAACTAAACATCAAATTAAGTAGGCTACACTTGCCTACGGTATACTCCTGTATAACCGACCGAAATGGGACTAGAGGCTAGAGGAGAAACGGATACAGGTCAGATAAACCGGTAAACCGGTAAAATAATAAGCATAGCAGCTGACGAAATTTTTTTTTTTTTTAAAGAAAAAAAGAAAGGAATTCATTCAGAGCCATCGTATTTTTGCCCGAAATATATGATTGCACTATTTACATATTATTTCTCAATATGACATTTTCCATAACATGCACATTGCGCAACAATAAATTAGGCTAAATAATAAAAAGTAGACATTCGTTTAACTTAATGTTTCAGAATTGACCTAGCCTACACGAAACGCAATTAATAGGCAACAGATTGTTAGCTGTCAAAGCAGTTACAGTATGAGTTTAATTACTCTGTTGTTCGGAAATCGTGCACATCGGGATTCTGAAATTACAAAAAATCATTAATCTTTGTTTGACGCTATAGACAAATCAATCACATACTGCAGGGGAGGTCCGGTAATTCTAGCTTGCACCAAGAACGGAAGGCACATCGTACGTTAATGTACTCGCGTAAAAGTTGGCACTTGGCCAGTCTGTCAGTCTCAATGAGAAATTTATATTAACATTTAAATGAGGGCGTCGGACAATCCCCTAGTTTGCTTTACAGCCATTTATTTTAGGAAAGTGAGGTGTTATTTTAGGTGAGGTGATCTTACAGTAGCTACTAGTAGTAAATATTATGCAACACTATGGAATTATACAGCCCACGGTTGTCGTTGCCGTTCATTTATCTTTTCCAAAGTCCCATCGAAGAGATTTTCTCTGCTTTGGGATGTAAAGTGTGTGACCTCTACCATGGTGAATAAACTTCACTGCCTGAGCCATGCAGTTATACTGTAATGCCATAGTGCCGTCAAACAACGGTTTGCCATGGAAAATGAGCAGGCTGAAAATGCATGGCTGGACAACTCTGTAGTAGCTAATCATAGGAGTTATACTGCAATTTGTTTATCTTACTGTAATGTAGGCATACAAGGCATAAATTCTTCTTTGGCAGTTGGAGCAATGGAAAAATCACGTTTTTCAGCAGAACGCTATGTAGTGTCTGATTTGATGTAATCCAATTGATATTACTTATCATTATTTTGATCTGGCTTGATGATTAAATGATAAAAGTTCACCTTTATTTCCATTAATGCGCCAGGCTTCCAGTGCGAGAATTTTGGCATTCAGACAGCATTTTCAATTGAGCCTCAGCAAACCTTTACAATTAGAAATGTTAATCCCAATTTTCCCATTTTACATCTGTTCGATCTACTTTGTCCAAATATGGTTCCCTCTTCACACTGCCGGTTCTTTTTTTTAAACACAGACATTTTAATATTTTACCTGTCACTTAATGTGGGAAAACTGAGAGTAACTACGGACATCCTGAATCAGCGGCTGTCATGGCTGTCGCTACCATCTCAGTTTCCTCCCGTAACATTGCGCGCGTTAGCAGCCGTTTGCAAAGCGGTGTGTTTACGGTGGCACATTTTCCTCCTCTCTGCTGACTCCCGCTCCTCTCTCTTTTAACGTGACACGAGTGTTACTGTGCATTTTCAGGCGTGTGTAATTGCGCTCTGGCAGCTTTGACAGCGTTTATGGATCAAAATTGACCATAATCGGCGATCTACGGAAAAAGCACCTAGTCCTGCAGCACACAAATTGGCCATTGTTCTGCTCTCGTTTTATATTCTCATATACATTGACTGAAAATAAAATTGGGGTTATTTTCCAAAAAAAAATTAAATAATAATAAATTGACATCAGAGTAAAAAACCTGAGGGGTGGGGCAGGGGGGTTATGAAATGCAATCGAATTGGCTGATATAATGTGTGTTTTATGATAATGCCTCTATGCTGTTGATCTGCCTTGACTGCAGTAATAACAGTGTTTTTTTCAGGCTAGGCTACCAGCTAGCTAACCACTTCTGTCATTTATCCGGCAGTATATTTGCATCCTAGCATATTTCACAACTTTTTCTATCCACAGATTCTTGTTGGGACACTGTATATACCACAATAATATAAAAACATAATGGAGACTACTTAACTCCATATATCCTGGTAGTTATGAGTAAGATGATTATGGTCTAGCGGTCTGCTCACTTGTGCCAGTAGTTCTGACTGTGAGGACTGCTTTTAACAAAATATTTGCAATTTGGTTTAGTTTGCCAAAATCAATATGAATAGAATTCCTGGTAATAAAGGTGTATTACTGACATTTGCAGCAGGTATGCAGTAAAAATGAGTATAGTGTTCACCCTGAGTGAGCGAGCCTCTCTGCTACCCAGTGCTGATTGAGAGGTCGGTTGCTGTGTCATTCTGTATGGTTAGAACTTCGGCCTTCTGTTTACTAATTGATCTTTTTTTAAAAGGCCTCCTCAGAAGCCTGACAAACTAAAAGGACAATTTATAACAGAGTTTATTAATTCCTCCACATTCGGGAGTGAGTGTGATCCAGGTGTACCGGAGTAAATTGCACTGTATGAATGCTCTGTTTTTGTGTGTGTGTGTGTGTGTGTGTGTGTGTGTGTGTGTGTGTGTGTGTGTGTGTGTGTGTGTGTGTGTGTGTGTGTGTGTGTGTGTGTGTGTGTGTGTGTGTGTGTGTGTGTGTGTGTGCGCATCTTTGTATGTGTGTGTAATGGTATGCGTGTGTGTGTGTGTGTGTGTTTGCATGTGTGTGTCTGTGTTTGTTTCTATGTGTGTGTGATGGTGTGTTTGTGTGTGTGTGTGTGTGTGTGTGTGTGGTTGGCTTTCTGCAGTGCTGCAGTCCCTGTTCAGTTGTTGAGTCTCTTATTTCTCTCCTGTCGGTGTGAGCAGCTCCCATTACACTGCGCTGTCATGCTTTTTATGAGGTCTTTGTTTTCTCGGGCAGCGGTTGAAAATGTCAAACGCACACAGATTTATTCAGCTCTCTGCCTGCCATCAGGGGGATTAATAACCACAACCGCAACACACCCATACACACGCACGCACACACACACACACACACACACACACACGCATGCTTACGCTTGTACACACACACACCACCCAAGCTTGTTTCCCTCCACTCGTCTCCTGTTGGGCTTCTGTCCTGTTTGCTCTCACTCTTGTTTGTCAGCATTTCCAACAGGCGCAGATTCTGGTTTAAAAAGACCTTATTGATGGCAAAGTAATTACACTATTTCTAGCAATCAATATTACGCCTTAAACATCGGGAAAAGTCTCATGGAAGCTGCTTAATTTTAACATTTTGTTATTTTGAGAAAACACGTACACACACACACGCACAGACACACACGTACGCACACACACACACACACACACGCAGGAGAGTGCTCGGTTAGTACTAACTCATCTCAAAGCTGTTTAAGAACCTCCTAGGTTTTGTTCTCCAGCTTCTTCTGTGTTTGTGTGGAGCGATTGTGCGTTCAGATCATTGTATCGACCAAACAATACTTAATAGGTCTGTGATGGTAACTATTAAACTTGCTCAACCCGAAAGAAACGTGATGAGAGTATTAATAATGAGAGATAGAGAGAGAGAGGGAGACTGAGGAGGAGGAGGAGGAGGAGGAGGAGGAGGAGGAGGAGGAGACACAGAAGGGACTGAGTCAGGTCAGCAGTGGGAGGATTGTACCCCCGTGGTTGTGTTCATGGTCCTGATACTTATAACTGCCGTGGTCCCTTGTGATGGTTCTGTGCTCTGTCCATCTCTCGCTGCTGACCATTGAGCAGGCTTGTGGTAATGCTTCAGTGTTTCCCAGCATGCTTTGCGCTCGCAGGAACAGTGGGGACTCCTTTATTTGCTTTGCTTACTGGACAAAGCTATCCGCGAATAGTGGGGGTGCCCCACTCCTGACAAATAAAGGGGCAAAATGAGGGGGCTCATAACTGATTAATGGAGCCTGCTTTGTGTAATGTGTTCTGAGCGCTCTCCATTTCTCTCTCCCCCTCTCCCTCCCTCCCTCCCCTCCCTCCCTCCCTCCCTCCCTCCCTCTCTCTCGCCCTCCCTCCCTCCCTCTCTCCCCTCCCTCCGTCTCTGAGACTAATGCACTCAGTGTGTCCCTGCCATTCCGAAAGCTGCGATCAATAAGCAAATTGCCTCTTACAAAGAGAGAAGGGCTGTGTCTGAGTGGAGAGAATCAGAGACGGAGCCACACTCACTGTTCCCACTGGGGACGGTGACCTCATTCACTGGGACCAACATTCCGTTCTGATGTCACCAACTGCAGTCTAGGTCTTCTGTCACCTTTTAACTCTCTCTTTAGTATGAGCATTTAGAGCTGCAGATTGAGCCTGACCACATGCTCTCACACAGGCACACACACACACACACACACACACACACTGTCACATACATACTGGAAAACATGCACACACACGTACATTCACGCACACTCAGGCATTCATACTTGCAAAACTGCACTGCTTAACACGGTTGTATGCGAGCAAACACACATACGCGTACATTCATACTTGGAGAACACACAAGTGCACACTTTGTTCACTGCAGGAGAACTGGTGATGGTACTGTGAATGTGTGTGTCTGCTCAGGGGGGGAGGAGGAGGAGGGAGGAGGCGCAGGTTAAGTGAATGGGTGTGTTGCAGATAAGAGAGAGGCGAGTGAGAGAGGCATTGTGTCTTTTGTCCCTGTGAATGTGACGCTGAGTGTACATCTGGGTGACGGACAGTAAATAACAACATTTCCCATGTATGTCGGCGGCATGTATTTTTAGGATCCTAATTAGTGTCCCTAATTAGACAACAATTAACTCTAATTGGTCTGCCACCACAATTATGCTGAGTTGACTCACCAAGCCTCACAATGACATTGACTCATCCAAGGGCCTGTGGAATATTTATCCGTGTTCTTTCTGAACAAATAAAGCACACAAGATTTCAATGGGAGCGCTTATATTCTGCCATTTTTATCCGATTCTGTGTGCGGCCTGAATACGCCGCGTGTTTGCACATATGTACTGCATCTGTACCGTTCGCTCCCTGGCTGCGTGCAGGGCTCCTGCTCCTGTTGTGTGGGTTTTCGTGGCACCGTTGTGGGGTTTGCTATGCGCTTCCCCCAGGGACCCTGATTACAGCCTCTCTACCGGAATGCTAATATGCTAATTACATTAATGCTTTTGCTGGCTTCGTTTTGCTGGTGTTTCCATCACGTGTCTGTCACCGTTTCAGAGTCTGTCTGGTTTCAGTGCGCCACCTCTGGCTGAAGTCTCTCAGCGGACACTGGTCTTTACGGGCCTGTCGCTTTGTGCTCATCTCTCCACAGTGTCCTGTTGCAGCGGGACTACAGTTTTCTGCGGGAAATCAATGTGTGGCGCCCCCTGGTGACCATCGGGGTGTACTCCTCCACCCTCTCCGCTGCCAATGAGCAACCTGATCGGGGCGTCCCCGAATCCTGTACGCCCTGGCGAGGGACGACCTGTTCGGTGAGCCCCCCTGTACTCTCACCTCTCCTCCTTTTCTATATTATGTCCTCTCTTTCTTGTCCTTTTCTTCCCTCTTCTCTCCCTCTCTCCTCTATTCTGTTCTCTTTCCTTTCCCAGTCATATTGGAATGGTTGTGTTAATAACTTCCGGGTTGTATATTTACTGAGTTAAACCAATGAAAACTGAAAGCCGACGTGTGTGTGTGTGTGTGTGTGTGTGTGTGTGTGTGTGTGTGTGTGTGTGTGTGTGTGTGTGTGTTTGTGTTTGTGTTTGTTTCCTAGCGCCCTCGGTCAGTCCTTTAGTACAGTGAAAGGCATTGGTGGCGCAGTACACCTCTGTCCTCTGTTCCTGAAGACATGGGCTCTGTGGGCAGAGCTGCAGAGCTATGGGAGTTGTGACGGATGTGTTGTGCTTTCTCTGTCCGACCCCAGTGCTGTACCCCGGGCCTACCGAGTGATGGATGGTCCGGGCTGGCAAAAGTACTGCCAGCACCCCCTCCCACATCGATCTAGCGCGGCCAAAGGGTCATCTCTCCTCCGCTATCTCTTCCCTGCCGTCTCCACACACCACTTTCTTTTCCCCCTTATCTATCCTTCTCTTCCCATGCTTCCTTTCTTCCCGTTTTACTCTCCCCCCCTCACCACCATCGCTAAGTAAGTGAATGTACGTCGTGAAGGCCGGTGAGTCGCGTTCGTTGTGAATGACGGGGTCCTGAAGCCTTTCCTTCTCCTCTGTCTCCTCTTACAGGCAAAGTGCTGTCGCCGGCTAAGAGGACTTCGTCTAGCGGTAATCCCTGGCCGTCCGTGCTCATTTCCTGGTTCCTAGTGCAGGTGAGCGAGAGCAGGCATGCTACCTCTGCCATCCTGCTTCAGCACAGCTGTGACGGCGTCAGAGGTGTACTTTCAAAGCTCCTGACCGACCCATTACGCGACTCGATTGGACTGCCGGCCACGTTCCGTTCCTGCGGTGGCTCTCGGTGGCTTCTCGCAACGTCTGCCTTTCCGAACACTTCGGTCACGACTGAGCAGTTTGCTCAACGCCGTTTGCAGCTTTTTGAAACAACCTTTGGAAATAGCTCACTGTAGACTCCATGGGCACATTGTAGCAAATATATAGTGCCACTGTTTAGCTATCTAGTTGGTGGCCATTAGGCTTGTACCGATCAGTAAAACTGCTAATGAAACTCTTTAATGGCAAATGGCCATCAGCAGTGCTTTACAAATGTGAAAGTGGCACTATGTATTTCCGTGCAGTTGAGGACATTCCATAACATGTCAACCACACTTGTACTTTTTATATCACATTTTAATATTATGTAAATAATACATATATTTGTACAATTCTAATTATGTTACAATTAATATTAATTGCTATAGTTTTAGCTGTTGGGAAGGCACGTCCTTAGTGCTAATTAGCTGTGATATTTTTAGATGCAACACACTGATGGCACGGGCGTCGTCTGCCATACTTGAAACTGAATGAACACGGTGCGCAGGTCCGCACGTTTATAAGGGGTATCTTGGCGAGGGGGGGTTGGGTTGGAGGAGAGGTCAGGCGCGTGAGTTATGTAGCTCACAGCGTGGAAAAATGCCCCCTACCTTTCACACTCTGATTGCAGTTTAATAGTGGGGGGGGCTTGGCTGCGCAATCCTGCCTCCTGTTCTCCGCTCTCCTGACAGCACGCACCTTCAGAGGGGGGGGGGGGGAGCTGGCAGAGCTCATGGCCTGGGGGGAGGACCACGGGGGAGGTAGTCGTGCGCCGGGGCGTAATTAGCAGGAAATCGTTAACTGGACGGCTAGCATTAGCGCTCGTTGCGCAGACTTTATCCTCATTAAAATGATTCACGGCTTGACACGAGTGAGATGCTAATCGCCTGACTTGTAAAACAAACACTGTGAGAGAGACAGAGGGTGGGGGGACCGTTTAAAAGCTGACAGGTACTGATGGGTCCTACTCTCCTGGAGGGCCCAGAGACAAAGTGAGATGCATCCAATGACCACAGAGTTCCTGGGGGGGAGTGTTTCATATACAAGACTCTTTATGATACTAGGTTTTTTCCACTGGTAAAAGCCTATTGATTGTACCATAGAGTGTTAATGTTCAGTCTCTGAAGTCCATTGTCCTGTAAACTAATAGCTCTGATATTTCTCTAAATTGTAGCGGCTCCTGATTTGGATGTTCCTGAATGTCACGTGGGATGTTTTAAAGCTCCTAAGAGTTTGTTTTGTGAAACTGGACTGCCCTAAAATTGAATCTTGAATGGAGGCCTTGTGCGGCTGAGGGGTGGTGGAGTTTTCAGGACTGCTTTTGACTTGCTATTGACTGAGAGCACATCGGTGACAATGTGAGGAGTGGATCAATGCTACTAAAACTACCCTGGGGACAGGCCTGATTAATAGGCTCACAGTCTTCAGTAATTAGTCATTGTTCGAGTCGGGGTCCTATAGCGGAAAGGGTCGGGTGTCTAACGACCCTGGGGGGTCTCTGATTGGCAGCTGGCGGGGGAGATGGACAGGTGCGATTTCTGTTTGGGTCTGTCTGTGTCACAGAGTGCAATCTGGGAGACTGGCAGCGTTCCATTCAATCTCGCTGCTGAGGGAGGGAGGGGGGAGAGAGAGAGAGGGAGGGGGAGAGAGAGGGAGGGGGAGAGGGAGAGGGAGAGGGAGAGAGAGAGGGAGGGAGAGAGAGAGGGAGAGAGAGAGAGAGGGAGGGAGAGAGAGGGAGAGGGAGGGAGGGAGAGGGAGAGAGAGAGAGGGAGAGACTACATAAAGCATTGAGACCTTTTTTTTATTCAGAACTGGAAGTAGTGTCTGGTGGTTTTTGATCACACACACACACACACACACACTAACACATAAACGCACATTAACACACATAATCACACAGACACACACACATACACACACACTAACACATACACACACAAATACAGACCTCAATCACTTATTCCTCTCCTGTGACAGTGATTATGTTAAGAATGCCGTTACCTGTCACTCTGTTAAAGCAAAGATTAGGTCCATTAGTAGCCATTTCTACAGGTGCAATTAGGACTACAATAAAGAATTGTTCCCATTAAACAGTAACTCCTACACATCATTATCTCTCTACCTTCACAAGAACAAAGCTCAATTAGCAGACAAATGTGCTTTCAAGAAATACATGTATGAGCAAATGTGGGAACATTTTGGTGCATTTTTCAGTTTTTTTTCCCCTATTGTGCTTATATTAATGTCATTTTGTGTTGGGAAGTGTGTCTTCATTTTGTGAGTGAGTGGGGTGAGTGAGTCGGTCGGTGAGTCGGGTCGGTGAGTCGGTCGGTGAGTCGGTCGGTGAGTCGGTCAGTGAGTCAGTCCAGGTGTGCATGCTTGTTTTAAGCCAACCTTGTGGGCCAGTAGTTTAGTTCAGAAAGGCATGTTATGCTTCCCCCCATGTTATGCTTCCCCCCTTAGATGAAAGTGACAAAACAATATTGTCACTCATCTAAGCGCCAGAGTCCAAGCCAGGCAATCATTAAATTTTTTTCTTTAATCATACAGCTTTTCTTTTTCAGTTCCAATGTTGGACTATCTCAAATTGAGTTGAATATACCAAAGCGCTGTTTAACTTGAATTTAAAAGAAAGGAAATTTGGAATATAATTCAAATTCAGTTATATAAAATTTTACTTGACTAGAATGTGTGTTTGTGTGTGTGTGTGTGTGTGTGTGTGTGTGTGTGTGTGTGTGTGTGTGTGTGTGTGTGTGTGTGTGTGTGTGTGTGTGTGTGTGTGTGTGTGTGTGTGTGTGTGTGTGTGTGTGTGTGTGTGTGTGTGTGTGTGTGGTGGGGGGAAAAAACTCCTGGATAAATGAGAGACTACAAGTATAAGCCGTGCTTCAGGATTAGCTCGGCAAATAACATCCCAGCTGCTAATACTGGACAGGCCTTGGTTTGGTTACCTATAATTATCATTATCCCAGTGAGCAGTTCTTGAGCAGCTGAGGATTTCAGAGCCATGGCCATTTACGTGTCACCCCTTGCCCCCTCCCACAGCTAGCTCTGGCGCTGTTCACGTTCAGTCCGGGTTGCAGGGAGCATCGCTGCACTGCTCAACGCATTAACAGGATGTGCCTCTGGATCTGACTCATTTACTGGGTTCTGTTCTCCTCCCATACACTGCTTCAGCCCTAATAAACTCCTCAAAAAAAAGTTTGGAAATTTGTGTTTGGTCGATCATATCTCTGTTGTCACTGTATTATTTGCATTGTATCTTATATCATTGGAAAGCCTGTTCATTTCCCTTTACAATGATGTCCCATTTGTAAGGATCATGTATTTGTGGGATGAGCAGCACAGCTGATTATGTGGGTGGGGGTCCCAAGTGAAATGTACCAAATTGCCCTGTCAATGTCAAACAGTGTATTCTCCTGTTGGTATTGACTCTATTGTTTTGAGTTGTTTGGGGGATTGGATGATTGAGCTTTCTATCAGTAACAAGGAACAAACAAGACATATTGGTAATTTTACGCTTTATTCATTGAACAAACAGTCAGGAGCCTCAGTTACAAATGGGACATCATTGTAAAGGGAAATGAACAGGCTTTCCAATGATATAAGATACAATGCTAATACTACAGTGACAACAGAGATATGATCGACCAAACACAAATTTCCAAACTTTTTTTGAGGAGTTTATTAGGGCTGAAGCCGGTCGGGCCCCTTCATCAGGTGTGAAGTGCACTCAGTGTGAACCTGGTATTAAGTGTGTGATAAGCCGGATGTGGGCGAGTGGCAGGAAACCATGGAAATATATGCACTTATTGCCAGACAACTGCTCATAAATCCACGACAGTTATGTTAATTCTAGCACTGACACTGTTATTTGTTACGCTACAAGTCGTATTTACTCGTCGTTATAGCTACCCTCTGCTCTGTAAACAACGTGTAGTTCAGTGAAAATCCAACAATCTCGTAACGTGCATGTGTGGCCTGTCTAGGAGAATCGGTTGCTGTCCAAACTCTTCACAAGCATTGATAAACACTTAAAAGCTGCCACGGCCAGATTATCTCCAAACGCAGGGAAGTCCTCCAGCGCATTCAGTGATATGAGGTGAACGTCTGACTTTATTTGGGCCCAATGAAGCCAGCCAGAGTGTGTTTATGCAACGCACATTCAAGATGTTTGCTGTAACTTTTTTTTTATTTTTTTTTTTATAATCTTTGTTTGGCGTCCTCATGTGCTGTATGAAAAACATGAATCGGTCACTTTCATGACATATTCCATTTGGGTATTAAGCGGAAAGCTCCTTCCAATAACGTCGGCCAATTTTCGTCTGCTTGCTGCCAGTATTTATTTTACCTCTAGAAAATCAATTCAAGGATGTCCTGGTAGACCATAACAATTACAAGAAACCCTACTGACTTGGGAGTCCAATTTGAGCTGATAAGGGGCAGCAACTCCCTTCTCAACAAGCAACGGAAGGTTGTTTTTCTTTTTTTATACCCTGTGTGAAATGAAACGGCACCGTTCGTATTTCCGCATTTAGGAAACGTTAATTTTTACGCCGGCGTTCAGTACGCGTAGAACTGGCCGTTTTCTTAATTCCAGAGGTTCCGTGACTTGCAAGACCCCTGGGGAAATGGGCAGTGTCTACTTGAACTGCTCGCTGCATTTACCGTCCCCGCATCCCACAGCTTTTGTCATTTACTCATTCTGGCTCTCTCTGTGACTTCTTTCTCTCACTCTCTCGCTCTCTTTCCCCGCCAGTTGGTGCTGTTCTCTGGCAAGCTGAACACCATCGCCAGCATTGTCACCATCTTCTTCCTGCTGGTCTACGCCGCAGTGGATCTGGCCTGTCTGGCGCTCGAGTGGGCATCGGCACCCAACTTCAGGTACCGCAGACGTCTGATCTGCCACTCGATACCGTCTCCTGACCCTTGACCCCTGTTATTGACCTGCTTCCGCTTGCTTTGTAAACACGGTGATTATGTGGCAATCTCTGAATATGTGCTTGATTAAGACCCTTCTCTCTCCAGACGTCACAGCTGTAAATGGGATTGCCTCTGTTCCTCCGGATTTCTCTCTCCGTCCCCTCTTCAGTTTTTTTTTTTTTTTTTTAAACAATTTTCTCCCTTTTGTCTTTTTTATTACCTATTTAAATCACAAGTTGCAGCTGGAGTTATACAACCTGCATCTTGCACATTACATTCATTATACTGCATTCATTTAGCAAACGCTCTTATCCAGAGTGACTTACAATGTAGCAGTACCTTACAATACCTTCAGTGAACAGCATTTCCATGCCAACGAATAAAGATACAACATCACTAAAGCACCAGGGCAAGTTAAAGGGATAGTTCATACATTAAAAAAAAAAATTTATATTGTTTTACTCACCCCCGAAATAGTATGTTAAGCTGTCCTGGTCTCGCCGTTGTAGCTGAATTATTGTAAATCCTGCATTGGAGCAATGCTAACAATTAGCATCTTCAATTGGAGATAATAATTGCCCCCAGGCTAACTTGCTGTAAATGAACCGCCTAAATCAAATAAGGTTTTACAATACTGCCCAGTTACAACAAAAGAAAGAGGACATTGCATAAGACAATAATCAAAGAACCAATAAATTAAAACATTGGTCAAAACTAAAGTTAAAACAGTTAAAAATAAAAATAAATTAAGTAAAACATTAATAGAACATTAGTTAAAACTAAATTTAAAACATTTGTTAAAAACAATTACAATCAAAAACAATAAGAGTCAATATTAGTTTCTTAAGTTGTCTCAAAGGCAGTAAGGAGTCCAAATTAAACATTTATTTGCAAACCATTCCAAATATGAGGGGCATATAAGCAAAAAGCAGTCAGTCCTAGGTCAGTCTGTCCTGTGTAGATTCACAGTGTTTCATGCCACCCGGTCATAGTCAGCTAATGACATCGTCAGAGGATCGAACTTGCGACTGTTGGGCCAAGCTTGGGCTTGTGGTGAGTACCTTTTACTGTGGGTGCTGGCCTCCTCTGTGTTCGGTTCGACAGTGCACTGTGTTGCGTTTCAGTTTGCCTCCACTAAAAGTAGCATGGGGATGGGAAGAGGTGGATGTGGGTGGAGCAGTGGGGATAGGTTGGTGCAGATGGTGTTTGCAGCTGGTTTTAAAACCTCTGAATAAGACTGATGGGGCTGTTAAGAACATGAGCACAACCTTAAATATTTACATTTTAGTAGATTTTTAAACATTTAAAAGACAGCTATGTTGTGTACAAATAAATTCTTTATCACATAGCAGTGTTTATGTTTTGGTGCACAACATGACGGATGCCTTCCTTGTCACTCAGCTGAAATACCAGAAATGATGAAGCCAAACAATTAATTGCAGTCTCTTGCACGCAGACACAATCAAGTCATACCCACATTTCAAAATTGGCACTTCATATAAAATGCACATTCTGATCACCACATTTGCGGTCTGGAAAAAAAGTATCACACGAAATCAGAATTTAAAATGGTGAAACAGTAATGAAATTTAAATTAACAAGCAGTATTTCCTGGCTGTAAAGATGCACCTGTGCACAAGAACTTCAGAAAAGAATTAGTGGAAACCAACAGCTCTGGACATTTTTCAGATTTACATTGCAATTTATTCCGTTCATTTTATCCATTACTAGCTGTTGTGTTTTTGAAAACATTAAATTTTATTAGCACTCAACATTCCATGAAATATAGATACTTTTGCATGTATATACTTAGCATTAAGCTTTTTAAAAAATAATTTTTTAGTGCTATTTATCTATTGGCTTGGTAGAGAAATTCTCTTTAAGTGGTGTTTGTTTAATGCCACAGTATTCAGAATGCAATGGCAATATATTTTAAAAATGTTTCACACAGAAAATATGCCTGCAAAACATAACAGTCCTTTGTCATATAAGGCATTTATAGATCATAATGTTTTTTAAATAATGTTAAAGGGTTCACTGCAAAAAAAAAAAAAAAAAAAGTATTTTAATCTTATATTCAAACTTTAGAATCTCATTTCTGTTACTTTTTTGCTAAATAAAACAAACTATCTGCCAGTGGGGTGAGATAGTTTTACTCATTTCAAGATTTGTCAGTGGGGTAAGATAATTTCACTTGTCAAGCAAAAAGTTACTTAAAACATGCTAATATTTTCCACTTTTGAGAAAAAAATAAGATTTTTAACTCTCATTACAAGACTAAAACACTTGTTAAGACAGACATTTTTGCAGTGTTAAAATTTGTCTAATAACGTTTGATTAAATTATTTCTAAAATGATTAACAGCCTGTGTCTGTGTGAGTGTGCACACATGCGTGCGTGTGTGTGTGTGTGTGTGTGTGGTTGTGCATGCGTGTGTGTGTCTGTCCGTGTGAGTGAGTGTATGTGGTTGTGTGCGTGTGCCTGTGCGTGTGCCTGCGCGTGTGTGTGTGTGTGTGTGTGTGCACGTGTGTGCGTGTGTGTGCACATGCGTGTGTGTGTGTGTGGTTGTGCGTGCGTGTGTGTGTCTGTCCGTGTGAGTGAGTGTATGTGTGGTTGTGTGCGTGTGCCTGTGCGTGCGCGCGTGTGTGTGTGTGTGTGCACGTGTGTGCGTGTGTGTGCACATGCGTGTGTGTGTGTGTGGTTGTGCGTGCGTGTGTGTGTCTGTCCGTGTGAGTGAGTGTATGTGTGGTTGTGTGCGCGTGCGTGTGCGTGTGTGTGTGCGTGTGCGGTGGGGATTGGCCTGCGATGCTTAAGCGAAAAGAAAGCATCACAAAGCCATTGTGATTCTCCCCCAGGCCCTCCACTCTGTTTAAGCTCTGACAGAAGCCCAACTTTAGCTCTCCGCAGGCTTGGACCCGCTGAGGGTCTTGCGTGTGGCTGATAAGAGCGGCCGCTCCCTTCCCCCGTACGGCTGCTTCCTTCTCCCTTTTAATTATATTAGTTTGCCGCTGTTTGTTGTCAGGCTTGCAGTTGTTGTTTTCTCCCACGTGCCTTTTGAGGCGAAAGGAATTAAAAGCCATTTAGCCGTGCTGTCCTCAGAGAAACGCACTGTAATTAGCATAACTAATTTAGCAGAAATATTGCCTTTTCCCAAAATTTGGCTCACGCTGATGCTTTTTTTGTTGTCGTTGAATAATGGCAAACGGTGTTTTAGAGGGAGGTTTAACTGCTTGTTTAGTGTGTTTATGTGTGTTTAAATGCAGGGTTTGCGGTAATGTGCGTGTGTTATGTGTAAATGGTTGGATACAATACAATTGCACAGCTAAATGAGACTTGTTTTTTTGTTGCATGCATGCAGTTCCTCTGGGGTTTTCACCTTGTTCTCCCTGCTATTCCAGCACCACTGGCCCCACCCTGCAGATCTGTACTCTGAATCAGATCTGGTGGTCGAACCACAGACGTCACTGTGGCTAACAGATGGAAAAGCCACTGGTGTTTCTGTGGTAGACTGATGGTAAAAACCACGGACGTCAAGAGAGGCAGAGCGGGCGCCGGATACGCAGGCCAGTCAGACCGGGACCGTGTTTAAATAAACCCTCAGAACCCAAAAATGAGACCGTGTTCAGTCTCTACACCTGCCGGCCTGATTAAGTCAGATTATGGACATCACCATATAAACAGCAGCCCATACGGAACGAGTCTCGCTTAGACTGCGTGCCACGTCTGTTCCAATACGTTTAAAATGATTATTCAAAATACGTTTTTATTGAATTTGCACAAATGTGCTTTACCTCGCAACCCCTTATGACCCCTTTTGAGTGAGATGTTACAGGAAGAATTTACCCAAAAGCATAAAACACTATTGTCTGCAGGCAATAATGCAAGATCCCCGACTCGAGTACGTTCTGTCTAATCCTCTTCTTTATACGAATGCACTCTTAAGATTTTGACAGATTGCTCCTCATGATGAAGGTAGGACAAACAGTCCTGTTTAGTACTGAAAATATACGGTAATTATATTGGTATTCATGCTCTCAGCAACTCGTCATTACTTTAAGCTCCACGTGTAGGTATGCAGCTTCTGTCAGCTGAACACTTCTGTAAGATGTTCCCATCTTTTAAACTTAATATTGAAACGGTGAAGCCACATCCATTTCCCCGTAGTTCATTGTCTGTGAGCGGTTGGTGAAAGTTTTGATGGGAATTGCCTCATATTCCCTAATTGGGAAACCGGTTTGGCCAAGCGTGACAATAAAGCAGAAAACGGTACATTTTATTACTTCAATGAATCAAAGCTGTATTTGGTTGGATTACTACCACAATAAACATAAGTGACAACAACATAGGGATTGCACTGAGTGCAGTGAATTAACTGGGCTCCATTCCTGCCATGTTTGAATTTGTCAGGAGGTGATTTGAAAAATGACCAAAACTAGGAGCCTAACAGAGGATATGCATATTATAAATTGCCAAATACTTAGGATTTTTTTGTGCCACTCACAAATTCATTTTTATTCTAGTTTACAGCAATGAAGTCACACAATTGCCATTCGAGCATTGTTCCCAAACAATAAGTTCGTCTGAATGAGTTTTCAGGGCTTCTGCTCATTTGAGTGAATTATTAGTGTAATATTTGAACATTAGGTCGCTAGCTAGCAAGCTAAGGGCATCAATATGCAGCTGAACACTGTAGAGTGTGTTGCTCAATGTTTTTTAATGCCATATCTGTGGGGACGCTCAACTGTGTGTGTGTGTGTGTGTGTGTGTGTGTGTGTGTGTGTGTGTGTGTGTGTGTGTGTGTGTGTGTGTGTGTGTGTGTGTGTGTGTGTGTGTGTGTGTGTGTGTGTGTGTGTGTGTGTGTGTGGAGCTGACAGCTGACAGCTGTAAGTTTCTTTCCAGCTCTTGGTTATATCGGCTGATCTGCAATTTCAGTTCATATCCTTCAGCAGCAGAAATGGTTCTGGGGGACTCTGAGCTTTGGCCAGCGATGGTGAAGCAAGGCGCATATGATTTGGGGGTGATGGGGCGTTAACGCTTCCACAGAGCTACCCCCCAGCCCATGGCAGGGGAAATGGGGGCTCAACAGGGAGAGGGGTTCTCTGTGCTCGGCGGTGGGTGTGACGCACTGTAACAAGTATGTAAATTCAGGAGTACGTGCAACAAAAACAGATGTTCACCTGGACTAGGATCACAGGCCGTACAGAGGAGCGTAACTCCAGGTCAATGTCATGGTGGGTGGGGTGGGGGCCTTCTCCGTTGTCAGTGTCGGTTGAAGGTCACTGTGGGATCTTCAGTTGGCGGTCGATATGGGCTGCAGGTTTGTTGGCGGATGCGGTTCGTAAGTTGGCAGGTAGGTTGACTGGCAATGCGCGGTCTATGATGTCATGTCACCACAGACGTGGCGCTTGGCAGAGACGTTTTTTGCTGATGTCTGCAGGGTGACATCAGTGCGGTCTGGGAACGTGCCAGAGATGCACTGTCACTTACGAGAGAGATTAGAGACAAGGAGAGAGAGAGCGAGCGAGAGAGAGAGAGAGCGAGAGAGAGAGAGAGAGAGAGAGAGCGAGGAGAGAGAGAGAGAGAGAGAGAGAGAGGTAAAGCAAGAGAGAGAGAGAGAGATTAGAGACAAGGAGAGAGAGAGAGATTAGAGACAAGGAGAGAGAGAGAGAGAGCGAGAGAGTGAGTGCGGGGGGGGGGGGGGTTGTTGGGGAGCCGAACAAGCTTTTAACATAATTGCACACAACCACAACAAGAGTAAGGGAGCCAGGGAGGAGGAGGAGGAGGAGGAGGTGGGAGGGAGGGAGGGAGGGGAATAGGTGGGGCGAAACAAATGTCTAAAATGAAAGGTAAGTGCAAGGAAGAGGGAAAGGGAAGTGGAAAAAATAGGGAATTGTAGCGAGGAGAAAAGAGGTTAGTTAAATGGCGGCAGGCCAGAGGACGCTGTGTGTGTGTGTCTGTGTGTGTGTGTCAGTGTCTGTGTGTGTGTGTGTCTGTGTGTGTGTGTGTGTGTCAGTGTCTGTGTGTGTGTGTGTGTGTGTGTGTGTGTGTGTACTAAATGAGCCTGGGGGCGTGTGGGGGGGGGGGGCTTCACACCTCGCCGTTTCCGTTCCCTCAGGCGTCGCGTGAAGGCTTCTTTTTGTTTTTCTTCAGCGCGCAATTTTCCCAGCTGGGTAAACTGATGATGGAGACGACTCATTTAAATGGTAATTACAATAGCCAGGAACATGCCTAATGGATGTTTATTATTAAGCCGTGTTATTGGCGGAGATTGGGGTCGGCCCGTGATTGATGACCCGATCTCCGAGGCCGTCCGAGTGGAGCCCGGCCTTGGCCTGTGTCGTTTGGCCGTGCTCCTGATCACTTCATTATCTGTGGGCTTTTTCCTCTTTAGCTTGTAATTACCAGCACCCCTATACCCACCCCCTTTTCTGTGGCTACTCGCATTTGCACAAATATGGATATGAAGAGAAGCTTGAGTTTGTTAAATCAGTGGGGCTTTGCACCTACACATTTGTTTTGCGCTCTAATCTTCTTTCTCTCTCTCTCTCTCTCTCACTAACTCACTCACTCTCTCTCACTCTCTCACTCACACTCTCTCCATTCTTCATTTTCTCCATGCGTCTTTCCGACGGGGGAGAGAGAGACGCTCTTTGAGACACCCACTCTGCCTTGCTGTCATCTGCCTTTATCTCTGTATGTGATGTCATTTCCTGGGTAAAATTGCAGCACATTTTGATCTTTCCGAGTTCAGGGGTCTGTGTTTTATTGGGTGTCCTTTAATAACGAGTGTTTGTTAGGAGGCTGTGTGTAAACCTGTTGTACTTTTTGCATGTGCTTTGCCATGATGGTGGTGAGACCCCCCCCACAGTAGGGGATTCTCACAGACCCACCACAGACCCCAGAAAGGAGAACAGAGAGTGCAGTATCTCATCACGTGTCCTTCTCCCCCCACACCAGGCCCACATTCCGCTACTTCACCTGGCACACCTGTGTACTGGGAATTGTGGGATGCGCGGTGATGATGTTCCTGATCAATGCCATCTACGCCTCGGCCAGCATAGCCTTCATGCTGCTGCTGCTGCTGCTGATCCACTACCTGTCCCCCCACCACCAGCTGGGGCTACATCAGCCAGGCTCTCATCTTCCACCAGGTACACACACCTGTACACAGCGGCCGCCCCGCGGGACACAAGCAAACCTGCAGGGTGGCTGTCCTTCGTTGTCCTGTCAGTATTTCTAGGCGGGTCAATGCTAGTTGTGCACTCACAGACATGTGATTGTGTGTGTTTATCCATGTATGTGTATGTAAGAATCTTTGAGTGTGAGTGCGTGTGTGTGCGTGCATAATGCGTCCTCTTTCAGGAGTCTGCTGTTCGCCACCACTGCAAGTCGGGTAAGTGTTGCCAAGGAGTATTGTTGCCAAGGGGACTGTTGCCAGGGGGCAAGGTGCCAGGCGCCCAGCACGGCGACAGCCAGTCAAATGCCAGCCTGCTCCGAGAGCATTATTACAGCCACTTAACTTATTGAGCCCCTTCTCCTGCAGAGGCATGGGAGAGAGACCTGGGGAAGTGCAGGAGAGAGAGAGAGAGAGAGAGAGAGAGAGGCACACGTAGGGGCTCAGGCGAGGGAATAGGATAGTTGGAGAACGACTAAGTTAGCCAGGGATTTTTGCATTTTATTTTACATAATCTTCTGGACCATTACAATGTTATTTAAATAATGGCTCTGCTCAGCAATTGAGTTTGCATGAGTGAAAGAGGCAGTGTGTTTGTGTGACTTTAAACTGTGTTGGTCTGTGTCTGTGTATGTGAGTGTAGGAGACAGAGTAGTCAATGTGAACAGTATGAGTGTGTTTGAAGTGTAAATGTGTATGTACGTATGTGTGCATCTATAAAGACATTTGTGTGATTGTGAATATATAAAGGTGTGTAAATGAGTGATATGAAGGTGTGGAAATGTATGTGCGTGTATATGTGTATGCAAAATAGTGTAAATGTATGTGTGTAAAATTATGACTGCAGTGTGTGTGTGTGTGTGTGTGTGTGTGTTGGTGTTTGTACTCTGCGGCAGAACAGGGCAGAGATAAGCACTGCAGAGGTCCCTATTGCAATAGAGAGATAATCAGAGTCTCCCTCCACACTGAGGAGATAATCTGAGTGTGGGGGTTAGGGGGGGGGGGGTGGGGTGGTGCGGAGGGGGGATATAGGGGGGTGTCCCGGGTCCAGGCAGCCTCACAATCTCCTTCATTCACCCTGCAACCCCCGCGCCTCCCCCCACCTCCTCCATCCACGCTGAGTAACAGGCAGGTTGACTCCGGGACCTCTCTGTGTGGCGAAGGATCACACAAGTGCCCATCTTTGTGTGGTAATGATGATGGTGGCGGTGTTGATGCTGATGATAATGGTTGTTATTATCTTTATTATGGCTTTTGTGAATATTATCACCACCGCTGTCTTATGGATGTTATCTGAGCGTAGTCATTTGCCTTTTTATGGCGTCTGTGGACGTGACTCGTGACCCTTCCTACAGTTCTGCTCAATGACCCCCTACTGCTGGACCTGTCTATAAACTACACACACTGCGCCAGCACAGAACTAATGCTGAAACTACAATCCCCACATACAGTAACTGCGCCAGCACAGAACTAATGCTGAAACTACAATCCCCACATACAGTAACTGCACCAGCACAGAAATAATGCTGAAACTACAATCCCCACATACAGTAACTGCACCAGCACAGAACTAATGCTGAAACTACAATCCCCATACAGTAACTGCGCCAGCACAGAACTAATGCTGAATCTACAATCCCCACATACAGTAACTGCGCCAGCACAGAACTAATGCTGAAACTACAATCCCCACATACAGTAACCGCGCCAGCACAGAACTAATGCTGAAACTACAATCCCCACATACAGCAACCGCGCCAGCACAGAACTAATGCTGAAACTACAATCCCCACATACAGCAACCGCGCCAGCACAGAGCTAATGCTGAAACTACAATCCCCACATACAGCAACCGCACCAGCACAGAACTAATGCTGAAACTACAATCCCCACATACAGTAACTGCACCAGCACAGAACTAATGCTGAAGCTACAATCCCCACATACAGCGATCGGTCCAGCCGTGCTAACACACATGCTCATAACCCTGAGAGCAAGTGGCTGCTGAAAGCGTGCCCTCTTACACACAATTCCACACGCAAGTACATATGCGCGCGCGTGTACAAATGCATCGCGCGTTTACATGTCGGCACGTGTACGAGCGCTCTCGTCCCTCACTCCTTCACTCCCTCCCTCACTTTAAGCCGATCTTCAGTCACCTGCAGATGTTATATTATTCTGGATGTAATTTGTAATTCTGTGGAAGATTGCTTCTGACTGGAGGGCATTGCCAGGGGTTGGTGGGGGGTGGGGGTGGGGGGAGTGGGTTGGGCTTTTCTGGTACTTCTCCCTTGTCAATCAGGCCATTTAAAGCTCTTGTTGCCGGACAGAGGTAGGGTAAAATCTGCTCTCTCGCACTGAGCCGTTGCCGTGCTGTCTCTTTCAATTTAAACCGATTACGTGTGAGTTTGTGTGTCTCGTTTGTCTGTGTCTGTGTGCATCTTCATGGCTTTGGCTTGTCTTTCTCAATACTGTAGAGGTTGGTGACTCAGCTGTAAGTGGTATTACAGGTGTGTCTGTGCGTGTAAGGGTCATGGAAAGATTGGTGCATTAGTCTCAAGTTGCTCATTTTTGACAGAAGGACTGGTTTTTATTGTAGTGACATGCCTCACGGTCTGGTGTGGAATCCTGATCATGCCAGCTTTCACTATGGTTGGCAGTCCTGCATTATTCCCATTATTCCCATTATTCCCATTCCCATGACACAAGCACAACTGCATGTGAAGTGTTCTCCCCCGACGCAGTGCCTGCACAATACCTCAGGTGGTGAACTGTACATTCTCACAGGATTTCAAAATCCTCAAACATTCTCAACCATGCCTGAAAGTTTTTGGGAAATATTTACATCCTTGAAAGTCCCGGAAAAAGCTGTGGTAAGTGCTCAGAAATTCCACTGTCAAGGAAAATGGCCCAAGTGGGGGAAAAAAAAAAAACCTTGACAGTGAGCAAAATACATCCATTTTTCTTGTTAACTCACTGTCACATCCTATCAAGTTCATGAAATATCAGTGTGTTGATAAGGCTACTGTAACTAATAGGACCGCTCCCTGGTTTGTACACGCCACTTCCAAAAGTAATTGGTTGCTGGGGGGGTGATGTGTGCACCTTTGTAGGCGCAAAATATTTTGAGTATTTTGCCTCAAAATGTTCTTCCTTGTAAAAGCAGGCCTATTGCCCCAATTATCGCTTATTATTTTGCCAAAAATAAATGCTTGAAAACCATACATTTAAGCACAAAAACATCTTTGAAAAGTGAAGGGAAAGTGTGAATCTGATTTGAATGACGACCTTGAGAGTGCGTAGCTGTTGAAAGCGTGCACTTTGGAGGGGAGCGTTTTTTATGTTAACGCTCCCAAATTGATGGAGTGCAGTGAAGAGATTGGCTTCTGCAGACAAATAGTCATTGCATAATTAGGTATAAAAAAATTTAAAAAAAAGAAGAAAACTTGGGGATATAAATAGGTCACAGAACCGCTGCGTCAAAGGGTAACGGTGTTGAGCTCTTCTCCCTCTCCTGTGTTCAGGTGCGTAAGTACCTGTTAATGTTGGACGTGAGGAAGGACCACGTGAAGTTCTGGAGGCCACAGGTGCTGCTGATGGTGGCGAACCCCCGCGGCAGCACCCGCCTCATCACCTTCATCAACGACATCAAGAAGAGCGGGCTGTACGTGCTGGGGCATGTGGAGCTGGGAGACCTGGGTATGAGAGTCTGGTGTTTGGGGTATGAGAGGGTGGGGTTTGGAGTATGAGAGGGTGGGGTTTCGGGTACAAGAGGGTGGGGTTTGGGGACCTGGGTAAGAGAGGGTGGGGTTTGGAGTATGAGAAGCTGTGGTTTGGGGTACGAGAGGGTGGGGTTTTCGGAGCTGGGAGAGTGAGGAGAGGTGGGGTAATATATGACAGTTAGGGCTGGGCGATATACAACATCGATAATTATCGAATGCAATAACGGACGTTGCCACCGTGTGGGGCGCCTTTTCGTCTTTTTTTATTTAAGTATACCCAATATACGGCAGTAAACATCCAAACTTAAGAGGCCGCGTGAATTGCTTCCGGAAAAAAAACATCACCGCTGATATCTATTGAGTGTTGATAAGACAGCCAACCAGCAGCAAGGTCATACAGCTTTCACGTGATCATGTGATGTGTTTTTTCAATCGCATGAAAGGTGCAATGCCTTTCTGTGATTGTCCGTCTTATCAACGCGCAGTAGACAGTGATGATGTTTTTTTTCCCGGAAGAATTTCACACAGGTTTTGAAGTTTAGATTACTACCGCATCAGGTATAATTAAAGAAAAAAAGACGAAAAAAAGGCAATACCCCACATGCTGGCAACGGCCGTTATTGCAATCGATAATTATCGTTACGATATATCGCCCAGCCCTAATGACAGTGCTCGGTATTTTTGCATCATGTGACCTGTCTATGATGCGTCTCCTGCTCCCCCCCCCCCCCCCCCCCCAGACCTGCTGCCCTCTGACCCCCTGCAGTCACGATATGACTCATGGCTGACGCTGGTTGACTATCTCAACATCAAGGCCTTCGTCAACCTCACGCTGGCCAATTCCATTCGCCACGGAGTCCAGCACCTGCTCTTCATCTCCGGACTGGGTCAGTACCATCGCTCAACCCCTCCGTCTCTTCTTCCCATCTGCACTCCTTCACTCAACCCCTCCGTCTCTTTTTCCCATCTGCACTCCTTCACTCAACCCCTCCGTCTCTTCTTCCCATCTGCACTCCTTCACTCAACCCTTCCGTCTCTTCTTCCCATCTGCACTCCTTCACTCAACCCCTCCATCTCTTCTCCCCATCTCCACTCCCTCGCTCAACCCCTCCGTCTCTTCTTCCCATCTGCATTCCTTCACTCAACCCTCCATCTATTCTTCCCATCTGCTCTCCTTCACTCAACCCCTCCGTCTCTTCTCCCCATCTCCACTCCTTCGCTCAACCCCTCCGTCTCTCCTTCCCATCTCCACTCCTTTGCTCAACCCCTCCGTTTTCTCCGTAGGTGGGATGAGACCCAACACCCTGGTCCTGGGTTTCTATGACGACTGTTCCCCTGAGGACAGGCTCCAGGACCAGTCTGAGGTGGCAGGATATCCGGCGGACGCCCCGAGCTCGCCAGAGGACCCCGAGGACCAGCTCTCCTTGGTCTTCCCTGCTCTGCGGGGCGGTGAGGGAATGGGCAAGGGCTGGGCCAAGGAGCTGGGGCCGGAGGAGTACGTGGCGGTGATCGCCGACGCGGTCAAGATGCTGAAGAACGTGGCGCTGGCGCGCTACTTCTGTCGCTTCGACCGGGCCGAGGTCCTGGGTCGCCGGGGCGGGGCGGGGCCCTTCGTGGACGTGTGGCCCGTCAACCTGCTCCGGCCCGACAGCAGCAGCTACGTGGACACCTGCAGCCTTTTCCTGCTGCAGCTGGCCTGCGTGCTCAACATGGTGCGGGCTTGGCGCCGGGCGCGGCTCCGCCTCTTCCTGTGCGTGGAGACGGGGCGGAGCCTCCGGGGCTCGGAGGAGAAGTTGGGCCAGCTGCTGAAGGACCTGCGGATCTCGGCCGACGTCCACATGGTGCCTTGGGATGAGGTGGCAGTGCTGCACTGGCAGCGGCAGGGCAAGGGCGGCAAGAAGGAGGACGAGGAAGAGGTCAAGGAAGAGAAGAAAGACAACAAGGACGAAGACGAGGATGACTACGTCAACAGCTTCCCCTGCAACAGCACCCGGGTGTCCGACGAGTACCTGCAGGCAGTCAACAGGCTGGTGCGGGAGCAGGCCCGTCCCCCGCCCGCCGTGCGTTTCCTGTACCTGCCCCGCCCGCCAGCCGACACCCGCCGCTACTCCTCCTACCTGAGCCAGCTGGACCTGCTGACCCGGGACCTGGGCCCCACGCTGCTCATCCATGGGGTCACCCCAGTCATCACCACTGACATTTGACCTCACCTGCACTGACTTTTCACCCCTCCAGCTTTAGTGTGGGGGAGAGAGAGGTGTGATGGTCACTGTTTTAGTGAAGTGGGACAGAATGACTAAAACACTCCCTCTGCTATGAGTCTGAAGGTGAAAGCTGACAGATATGCATCTCTTTACATTTTATTCAAATTTTTCTGGTTACAGTGTTTTCTCATGCACTTTTTAATGAAATAATCAAAAAGCCAAAGTGACAGTACTTTCTTACAGCAGGGAAGATAATTATTGTCATGGTGATGGAGGAGATCGCTCATGTACACTACAATTCTGTGCAAGGCATGCTTGGGTAAGAGCTGTCTGTGGGCTTCCTGGTGCTCTCTGTAGTTGGATTGCAGTACACACAATACCAAAAATGTGTTTTAAAATATCACAGCACTGTAACATTTAAAAGATTGTGTTTATATCTTAAAACAAATAATAATTGAATAAACAATCTTTTTTTAAGCAAAGCAGCGATGTTATATTTTGCGGTGTGAAAGGCATGAACTTTACTCTTTCTATGGAGACCACTGTCAGCAGAGAGAAGAGGGGTGTTGCAGAAATAGTTTACTTGAAATTTGCGCGGTCCAGGTTAGAGGAAACTTTTTGGGGGGGAGGGGGGTTGTCGGAGTGCCAGAGAGCAGAACTGCCTGGCTGCCAGAGTGCGACAGAGGCGTTCTCTGCAGACTTGACTGAATTTGTCCTTTACAGAAGGGGAAACTGGAAAAGAGGATTTTTTTTAGCCTTATTTTCTGACCGGTGAAAGTGGAGCGGGGAGAGAGATGAGGTCACACTGATTTTATTATTCCTGCCGAGGGAAAGCCGAGTGGAGGCCCATGGGTGAATAATTTCCTGCTCCTGTGGGGATGTGTGGTGAGAGGGTGCAGAAAGCAGACCTGGTTTCTTTCCTCAGGGGTAGTTGTCTGGGTTTGGGGGTGTTGAAGTATGTAAGGTATGGCTCCTCTGGGTCTTGATTAGCTGTTTTTGAACTGCAGGAGATTGACAGACCTGTTATTACACTCACAGCCTTTGGTCACTCAGCTCTGCAGCCCAGGTACAGGAAGTCCCGCCTCCTTGACATTATAGAGCTGTTGGACTCATAGAACTATATATTAATATATAGTTCTATGGTTGGACTCCTTCCTTTAGCTTGCCTGTTCCCAGGGCCGGATCTACCATATGGGCAATTGGGCACGTGCCCAGAGGCACCACGCCCTTGGGGGGCACCAAGCCGACGTTTTTTTTTTTTTTCCTTCCCCAACACAAAGCACTGGCTAGCTGAACCACCAATCAGAGGTCTCCTGTGCATAGCAATTGTTGCTAACCACACTCCGTAAAGCTTCCGTTTAGAAATCATTACTTTCTCATTTCTATGAGAATTGTAGCCTAACTAAAACCAAGAGTTGTACCTCTGTAGGCTATATCAAAATTTAATTTAAAAAAAAATGGTTAAACGGTGCACACGGGGAGCAAAGATTAGCAAATTAATTGTCCATGTCACATAGGTTACAGGTAAAGAATAAATATAGAAATTATGTTCAATTAAATTGTTTTATAACGTTAGCTAGTTACTTACCCAGCTGTGCACGATAGGCGATAGTACGAACAGTTCTACCATGTTATGGCAGTGCTGCTCACTTCCACCGACAACAGGTTAAGCTTCTCTTGTTTGCGCTGATATTTTCCTTATTATAGGCGACATTATATCATATCCTCTAGTTAACGTTAATAAAGACGTTTTTTTCCCGTTACGGTGAAAACCGCTTCAAATACATGATTTTTGACTCAATGAATGAAAACTATGGAGCAGAAGAATGAAAACGGTGCAACGTTAGAGAAAAGTATCGTTAAACTCTGACTGTACGGAGGTTCTTAGCAAAGAATTCGACTAAAGATTACACTAGCCTACAACTCATTTGATTTGATTCACTGTTACCTGGAAGCATTTATGAGTTTTGTGCAGTGTCACTGTCAACTGGTCGAACACAGTAAATACACTAAGCATTTGGTCGAATATGCTTAGTTTAGCTTCCTTTAGGCTACTTAGGAAAATAAAGCTGTTTTTTTCCCCGACATGACCATGAACAGCATGAAATGTAATACACTGAAACGTAGCCTACCCGAGACTCGCTTGATTAGCAAGGGGGTAATCTGTGTTCAGTTTCATAAAATAGGCTACATACAAATGCAGATTAACTAGGCTATAACTGACGGGTCCTTGCAATGGCCCGGGTTTGCGAGGAAACTTGCTTTACGAAGCGAAAGCTTGACGAAATTAGCAAAAGTAATTAGGATAGCTGGACTTGGGTCGGGCTCGACAAAGAGGCAATATTTTATTACCAATCAGCTTTGTTCACTTCCCAATATGTTGGAGTGCCCTGCACTACAGATTTAGGCTATATATCATTCTTGATAGTTACAATGTGATTCCAATATTTTCAATAGTAGCTATGGATTCAGCAGTTATTGCTATAATTTATTGGATTGTGTATTGGATACGATATTAGTTGTTGTAATAATTTTTCTATTGATGCCCTTTTCTTGTTAGGCACGGTGTTCAGATTTTGTACAGAAAGTGAGTTGTCCCTAGGCCTTACTTTGTTTATTTTTCCGGTAATACATTTTTTTTGTGTAGGCTATGTGGAAATCAACAGCAAGATTGTGATTCAAAAATCATAAGTAATATGGTTAAATAGCTAGTTTCTACATAAATGTGGAAACCCTTAGTTGAACAGCTATGCGTGCTGACTAGCTAACGCTAACGTTTAGTGATTATCCCGTGTGGTTACACACCTGTCTGCAATCACAATGGGTTTTATTATCATTCAATCATTACTGGTTTTATTATCATGTCAAAATTTTACTCAACGATGTATTTTAATAGGAACTTAAAATAGTCTTGATGATTGATTCACGGCGTGTTCACTGCATGCAGCCATGTTCGTGTGACATCATATGACGCCTCTCGGTGAAGTCGGATTGTTGTTTTCCGCCCGAGTTTCCTAGGCCGTGTTCGAATCAGCACTCTTCCACACTGTTGAGTAGCCTTGGTGAGTAGATAGGGCGAGAAAGTCATTGAGTAGGTGAAAAATTTACAAATTGCAGTATACTTGAAACACCCGGATGACACACTTACTTTCGCTGAGTACATTCGGGAGCACACTTTTCAAGAAGTACACGAACATTTTGGTCACATAAATATGACGTGAGCTTAGTTTTTAAAAAATGAGGCGCAGCTTCACTGACGTTTCCCTTCAAATACAACAAAAACAACACGTGACATGGCAGCGCAAGAGTGGGGTGCAGGGTTGCCAGATCTTGTAAGCCTTTCCAGCCAAATGCGATTCAAAACTAGCCCAAATTATATAATATAAATCATCATGTTCTTACTTTTTAAAATAAGTGTGTGCTTTGCGACTTTTCGTTTTTACCCGTGACTGCACTTTGAAAGTATCCCAATTTAGCTGTAAAACCACAGACATGGCAACACTGGTGGGACGTCTTATGACCTGCTTACGACACTTCCACGGTGTGGTTGGAAAATAGTATGGCGGATATTTTTCGCGGACTGCTAAACAGTGCACATTAAACACAGCTGATTCGGACACAGCCCTAGTTCTAAGTTGGAACGCCGACATCAAGTGGCGTTCCCTTGCACTTTTCCTAGTAGGTTGGAAATTCCGACTTTCCACATTGTCTGGAACGCAGCATAAGACGTGGATGTTAGAGGTCTGCTGTATTTTGGGAAGAGGGGCGCAGGTGTGGGATGGTTTTTTTTTTTTCAGGGGCAGGGAGCGGGAGAACAAGCGAAGCCGGCGGTGGAGTGGGTGTTTTGGAGGCTGTGCCACCAGCTGGAGTCTGTCACATTTCAATCTGCCCCGCCATATTGGAGCCACGGGCGGCTCATTGGCGGCGTACAGCTGTTTTAATGATCCTATTTAGCATGTGAAAATGTCACATTTGTCAGACTGTACAATGGTCCCTGTGGAACAATGACACTTAAGGCGTGTGCATACGGCCACTTTCTCTCTCTCAGCGCAGATTAGGAGCTGGATTTGATCTTGTTTCGTCCCCCTTCCCTCTCAATGCTAATAATTTAGCCCCTTTAATTTAACATGAGACACAGATTGTGTGTGAGAAGCTCTGTTCACTAAAACTCAGCTCTAAGCTGTCTCTGCTTACAGATCCTACACGCTCTCTCTCTCGCTCGCACACACACACACACACTCACACACACACACACACACACACTCACTCACACACACTCACTCACACACTCACACACACACACACACACACTCACTCACTCACTCACTCACTCACACACTCACACACTCACTCACTCACTCACTCACTCACTCACTCACTCACTCACTCACTCACTCACACACACTCACTTTTTTTAGTTTGGTGTTAAATTGTTTTAATTAATTTCTGGATATTACCATGAGTCTCTTTTTTGTTTTAATTGAAAGGGGATAAAATGTTTCAGCTGACCCTCAAAACTTAATGGGCTCTCTTCTCATCAGACTGGAACTCACTGATGTTCAGAAAATTTCACTACACTCCACAGACCTCTGATTTGACTCTCTCTCTCTCTCTCCTCTCTATCTCTCTCTCTCACACACACTCATATATCAAGCATGATGGTGGCACTGTATGGGTTAGACCACAGGGTCTGGGTCAATGAAGCTTGTTTTTACTCTTGAGACGAGCGACTAATTCTTGGTTTGCCAAACTCCCCATCAGAGACACGCACATTGATTTTGTCGTTTACTCCATCTCCCGTGTGATGTGGGTGTTTAATCTGCAGAGATAACGAGCTGTCTGTATGCAATTACTGAGCAGGGCGACGGGGCCGCATCTCCACCCCATTCCCCCACCCTGGCTCCCGATAAGAAGTGGAGCAGCCATTCTCCACAACTAAAAGAAAGACAAATGTGAGTCTGAGAACAGGGGCCTGTATCAAGAAGCAGGACTACAGTGTCAGCTGGATAACCGCACTGAGTAAAACCCAGAAAAGCTCTTTTTACTTCAGTCCATGTTCCAGGTTTGGAAGGGTTCCAGGTTTTAGTCAGTGCAGTTATCAAGCTAACACTAATCCTGTTTTCTGGAACAGGTCCCAGGATTGATGGGGGCGTTCAGTGCATGCCCCTACAGGCAAAGTAGGGTTGTAGACTCTGGGCCATAGGCTCGTAGGTTCTAGTTAGTGATGGGCAAAACAGTTCACTTCAGTGACTCGAATCACTAGAATCAGTTCGTTAAAAAGATTCGTTCAAAAGATTCGTTCACCGAATCGTTCAGTGCTTGGGCGGAGCTCCGACTGCATACTGTGTAGTCCGACTCACTCAGTGAACTGAAACGGCCGAACGGTTCATGCGGAAGTGCTGTCGCTTTGACAAACGCACCAAACTCCGTTTACAAAACTTGATATTTTAAAAGTTTCCTCGTTGAATATCAATATTGGAGGTGAACGCTGGTTTTCAATGACTTTTAAGTCTTAACTTGCTGGGCCTGATTCTGTTTGAGCCACTGATTATCACTCAGGATCACGTCACGTTAACTCACTGTGTCTAGTAGCCTTCAGTGAACGAATCACGACACGTTCGCTCGCAGAAGTCCACTCTGCACGCTTGCTGCCTCGCTCAGCGCCCGCCTGTGAATGATTCGTTCAGCACAGCAGAACTGGTTAGCAGGGGACGAATCACGTTCGCTCGCGGCAGTCCCTCCCCCTCCCTGCACGCTCGCTGCTGATCAGATCCATTCGAGAGCTCAACTGAACTGAGAAATGAACTCATCTTTTCAGTAAGTGATTCAGTTCAGTTCGTTCACCCAAAAGATTCGGTCTTTTGAACGAATCGTTCGCGAACGACACAACGCTAGTTCTAGTTTCATGGGGGAGGCTGCTGTTGCAATATGTAAACCTAATGAAACCAGCGTTTTTGCATAATTCTCTCCATGTGATCAATGATTCATAAATCTGTGCGGCACTGATCAAAAAAAGGTCCCATGTGACGTGTAGATCGTGAAGGTCATACTCGCCGGTGTAATTACAGTCCATGGGAGGAGGGGTAAATTGTGGTGCATTTATCACGCATTACCCATTCCCCAAGATGTTGACAACGTAAAAGCATTTCATTTTCATTAAAGTCTGTAGGACAAGATAGCTTGCGCTAGAGGTAAATATGCCCATAAAACAGAATAAAATGCTGTTTTACTCACCTTCATCGCTAAACTTGCACCTTCTCTCCACAGAAAGTGCATTTATGCTACACCTTCATTACTATTCCCATCAGAACCAGTCCTGCCCATCCGACTCCTGCTAAAGCAGCTGTGGGTTTTGGCTCCATCGCCCAGGGATTCTGGGTCATTTCTCTGTCCCTCTCTCTCTCTCTCTTTTGCACAGCACCGTAGTTATAACACTTTAATGTCATTAAAGCACCCATCTGTCTCTCTTTATACTTCTCTCTCCGCTGTCATTCTACCTCTTACGCGCTTCTCTGCACCTCTTTCCACTGAATCTGTCGCTTGTTTAACGACTACTGTGTCGGATTTCTTCATTTAAAAAAATTAAATAAAAAACAGTGCTGTGGCCTAGCATCCGCAACTGTGTAGAACCCAACTAGCAGGTGATTCTCCAGCGATATGCGTTACAGGTGATTTGGTCAAGTCACTTTAGTCTGTAAAAAGTCATTTAGTTAAACGAAAAGATGGTTGCAGAAAGAAATGCATTGGGTCATGTTCAAAAGTTACATTAGCATTGCCAATAAGGTTTATTCAGCCTTAAATTGTCTAAGTTATAGTATAAGCCTCCTTCCTCCACCCAATGTCACAGTTGTCTACCCACAGTGAGAATCGAGCAGAAGGCTTTCTCTCAAGGCCTTCTCTTATTTTAGTCATTTTTAAATAAGTGTTTGTGCCTGTGCTTGTAGGCGGATGTTTTTAGATTTAGCATGCATGTCAGAGCACAGAAAGAACTACAGAGTTTAAAGCCTGCCTTTGTACAGAGTTTAAATCGAGATGCATCAGTCTTCCTCTCTGCCCACCCCCTCTTTCTTTCTTGCTCTCTCTCTCTTCCTGTCACTCTCTTTCGCTCCCTCTCTCCCTCCCTCCCTCCCCCTGCAGTCCTTTCTGCTCACCCCCAGCAGCCGAGTGCAATTACAGCCGGCGGATGAAGAGATTGTTTTTCGCACAGGTGAGTGCACCCGGTGCTCGTGCTGTCAGGGCAGACAGCGGTGAAATGATTACTTCCAGCATCAGCGCCGCCGCCGCCGCCGCAGAACCCGGGACAACGGCAAGCGCGGCACACGACTGGAGCGAACTGTCTAATTGTTTCTGTTTGTTTGTTGGGAAGGATCAGCGGTAATTAACGCAGTGAGAGTGAGAGAGTGTTTAATTTAGTGGCGCAGAAATAATGACCGGCTGATTATTGCGCACCTCGGGGGGGGGGGGCTGTGTAGTATGTTGTCGACCTGTAACCCACACGTCCAAACTCCCCCCACCCCCCACCCCCCCTCGAGCCCAATGGCAGTACTGGGGTGGGGTAAGAGTGACGGAATGAGCCGGATCCAACGACCACCACCTTCAGGCCCCTGGTCAAAAAACTGGCATTACCTTTTTGCGGTTTTCGAGTCTTGGCAACTATAACCAGCCAGGAGGGGTATACAACTATAACCAGCCTCATCTCACCAGGAGGGGTGTACTATGAAGCAGGCTTACTGAGTTTGCCTACTTAGTAAAACCTAGAAGAGCTCTTTTTTACTTCAGTCCATGTTCCAGATTTGGGAGGGTTCCGAGTTTTACTCAGTGCAGTTATCCCACTAACTCAGCAATCCTGCTTCGTAGTGTACCCCCCAGGGCTAGTGTGACTGCCAGTGATTTTTTAGGTTGCCATCTCGTTTGCGCAGGTGACCATCGTCTATATATTGTCATGCAATATATTGTTGTCAGTAAGAGTTATGCCTCTAATGAATGGTGCTGAATTGTGCTATGTCTCCTGTTGTGCTGCGTAGCCTGTAATGTAAATAACAGTCACCGTGTCACAGGAAAGTGATGTGCCAGTTAGTTGCTGTGTTGACAAGTGAGAGTAAACACAAGGACTCCTGCCAAAAATGTGTGTCTGTGCCATGGTGCCAATTCTTCTTTCTCAGTTTCTTGTCATAGACATTCATGAGCAGACTAGTGGATCTGGGTATAAATTGCTCTAAACTGATACATGTGACACAGGGTAACTCTCATTCACGGAGTCTATTTTCAGGGATTTTGATCTTGTTCATGCAACTGAGTGAGGGTACCGTTTGCCGAGTATTTAGAGTTCAGGATTTGATCGTAAAAGCCGCCTTTTGAAACAAATTAGCCTTTGCATGTCCTGCTGCTTACGACCACACTGTAGGAGAAATAGTGAATGTTCTGCTTCTCCGTGCGGCCTTTCACGTGCGGTTCTGTTCTCTGCGGTCCTGTGCGAATGACCGCGTGGTCAGCACCAGTGAGCGCTCTGCTCGCGGTCGGCCTGTGTGAGTGCTGATTGGGCTCGCGGCCCGTGTGGGTGACCGTGCGGTCTGCACTCGCGGCAGGTCTGTGTTCGAGGATCCCAGAAGAGATGCATCGCTCCTGACGTTTTTACAGGCTGTCTGTGTTGTTCTCCACCGCCGGTGGAAAATAGCAGTGTCATATAAACCCAGCGGAGCGCGGCGTGTTTTATGTGTGCACTCTCTGTGTTTGAAGGGAGGGGGGAGGGATGGGGGGGGGGGTTCTGCTGGCTTCTGATCTCTGATTTGATGCCATTGGACAATCTGCGTGTTATGGAGGGGCTGCGTTTCATCATTCATCAGTTGTGTTTGCGAGGGGCTATTTCCACACAGGGGCTACGGGGGGATTTATGAGGGGGCTGATGGTGCCCAGTGTTGAACACAGCTGAGAAGCGGGGCGAGGGTGGGATGGGGTGGGGCTCACTTGTAAGGGGGGGGAATAAATCTTGGGCCTGTCCAATCAGTGAGAGGAGACATTGCAGTATTTCACAGCCTCTGTCACCTGCGCTCCAAGAGAGGAGAGACCATGCACATACTCACACTCTCTTTCTCACACACACTCACACACACACACACAGACACACACACACACTCACACTCTCTCTCATACACACACATACTCACACTCTCTCTCTCACACACACACACACACACATACTCACACTCTCTCTCTCACACACACACACACACACACACATACTCACACTCTCTCTCACACACACACTCTCTCTCTCTCACACACACACACATACTCACACTCTCTCTCTCACACACACACACACACACACATACTCACACTCTCTCTCTCACACACACACACACACACACACACATACTCACTCTCTCACACACACACACTCACTCTTTCTCTCTCACACACACACACTCACGCATTCTCTCTCTCTCACACACACACAAACACACACGCACTCACTCTCTCTCACATGCGCACACACACACTCAGACACACACATGCATACTCACTCTCTCTCACACACACACACACACACACACACTCACACACACATGCATACTCACACATACTTGCATGCATTTACACACACACACACGCACACACACTCCCATGCACTTATACTCACTTTCATACAAACACACTTTCACCCATGCGTGCACACAGTCATACTCTCGCAGACACGTACATGCAACCATTTGAGTCTGAATTTATGTTTGTATGTGAATCTGTGTGACTTGGTCCTTGGTTCATCTGAGTGAGCTTGCATGTACTTCCTGGTGAGTATGGATGTACAGTATATACTACCTCAGTTGACTGGTTCTCGTGGTTATTGTCTTGAGTTTTCTCATCTGTTGACCCGAGACCCAAGAGTTGGTAAAATGGTACACACTACTTGGCACTTACTGGTGAAATAGGTGGATTGGGGTGTCCTATCTAGGATGTATGTCCCAACCCAGCAAATCAGTTGCATAAATTGTTCTTAAAATACAGTATGACACAGCTTTTTACTTTCTTTATCTTAAAGTATCTGTTTGTGTGGGTGTGTTTTTTTTGTTTTTTTTTGGGTCTAATGTCCCCTCAGCTCCCCGGCTTACTTTCACAGTCAGAATCCACAGTACTTAAACAGAAGCTATTTTTCCCTGATGGGAAAAGAAACGGAAAAAAGACACAACCCCAGTAAAACAAAGACTTCCTCCTGATTGAATGCTCTCAGGCGTGGCATTGAGATAAATCACAAACGGGGAAGCGAGTGCACCTCGTATTTTTCTGTTTCATTCCGCTTGTTTTGTTGTGTTTACCGTTGTGAGGTACTGTTTATTCCCCCCTTCCCCCCCTCTTTCTCGCTCTCTTTCTCTCTCGCTGTCTTGCTCTCTCTTTCTGTCTCTCGCTCTCTCTCTCTTTCTCTCTCTTCTCTTGCTTTTTTCATCCCTCAATGTGTACTTCTCTCTTCTCTCTCCCGTAAACATCATTCCTCCGACGGGACTATTGGGGTGGTCCGGCTGAAAGCGGGACTACAGGTGAGTAGCCATAGTGCAGCTCCCCCCTGCCACCTGTATCAGACTGCTATTCACACTGCACAGCTCACATTTGCTCTGCTTTGCACACAAATTACATTTAGCATCACAGGTGGGAATAGCAAAGCAAAGAGGATTAGAAACCACCAGAGCATTCGGTGTGTGCAGTTTCAGAAACCCCGCTAGCGCCAGAATAGGGACAATAATGCTGCTGCTCCTGCTCCAGCTTTGTGATTGGCTGATTGAACTGGCCAGTATTATAGAATGCACCAATGCAAGGTCCACAAATGCTTCTTTTCTACTGATCTAGTCAGATTCAGTGAAGGACAGCATCTCCCCACCTCCACCACTGGTGTATGATTGCTAAAAACAAAATGCCACAAAATGTTATATTTGGTTTTGCCTTTTTTTTTTTTTTATGTCTGAAAGCTGCTGAAAAATAAATGAAGTTAGTGGATGAGCTTAAATCTCTTTACTTTCCCTCATGTCAATAATAAACGAAGTCTTGGTAAATTTACTCTGCATATTACTGCCTGTATGTTCTTCTGTGGAATGGACCTTCTGTGCGTTTGCTGTGCTCGTTGTTGTTTACGCTCGTCTGCACACGGACATGCGGTTCAGAAAGAGAAGGTAAAGTACTCCACTCTGGAGGAATGATACATTTGACGCTGAATGGTGTTGTGTAAGAAGACTTAGGAAAGTGCGGCGCATTTCTGCAGCGCAATGGCTATGGTTATGTTTAGGGGTTGGGAAAAGGTCGATGCTAGATTAACAACCAATCACAGCAGAGCGTCCCTCCCAGGGTCCCGCCCAGGTCCCTCCGGGCTATCCAATCTAGCATCGACCCTTGGGGTCGGGCCCAGAGGTGTGGGCTTCATCTCCCGGGCCTGCTCAGGTGACCCGCGGGTCCATGCCGGTGAAAGCGATACCCCGCACAGCGGCAACAGGTGGACAGACACTCAGCGACTGATGAGGTGAGAGAGACTGCAGCGGTAAGGGCGCGGGAGGGGAGGCCTCTCTCATAGCCACTCGCTCTTTGCCTGTCCAACCCTATTCCTGCTTCCCTTCCCGCTCTTTGCCTGTCCAACCCCATTCCTGCTTCCCTTCCCGCTCTTTGCCTGTCCAACCCCATTCCTGCTTCCCTTCCCGCTCTTTGCCTGTCCAACCCCATTCCTGCTTCCCTTCCCGCTCTTTGCCTGTCCAACCCCATTCCTGCTTCTCTTCCCGCTCTTTGCCTGTCCAACCCCATTCCTGCTTCCCTTCCCGCTCTTTGCCTGTCCAACCCCATTCCTGCTTCCCTTCCCGCTCTTTGCCTGTCCAACCCCATTCCTGCTTCCCTTCCCGCTCTTTGCCTGTCCAACCCCATTCCTGCTTCCCTTCCCACGCTCCCGCCGGGAATATATTTTTACATCTTTTTAAAGGATTATTGTTTTTCCTTCTTCTTCGATGAACTACCGGAGTGGCGAGCGCTGACAGATTTATACCTCATACGCACATGGCAAAGCCATCACTGCTCATTCCACATCATCAGCCAGAGCTCTGTGAAGAAGCGAGGGAGAGGGGGGGGAGAAAGAGGAGTAACACAGCCAAGGGAAGTGAGGATGAGGGTGTGCGAAAGAGGAAGAG
Source organism: Synaphobranchus kaupii (assembly GCA_029718625.1). Taxonomy (NCBI): domain Eukaryota; kingdom Metazoa; phylum Chordata; class Actinopteri; order Anguilliformes; family Synaphobranchidae; genus Synaphobranchus; species Synaphobranchus kaupii. The sequence goes on from CM056378.1 coordinate 4,536,191, forward strand.
AAGGAGAGTTATTACTGAAATAAATGATTTGCTTCCATGGAAAAAGAGGATCAACAGTGGTTTTGTTTTATGTGATTGTAAGAATTTTTTAATGGTGCCACAAGTTTAACATGAGCCAGTACCACACCTGCACACCTGCACAGCCTTCCTTGTCCTCCTCCCTTTAGTCTCTGTTCATCAATCTCTTCTTTTCTCCCAGTGAAATATGCAGGAAAGGGGAGATAAAGAAGAGAGCTCCAACCTGCAAAATTAGTTTTTATTAAAAGGAGCCATTAAATCAGTCATAAAGCTCTGGGCTCCTGCCCACGGATCAGCAGCGTCTCGAATGGTTTCAACAGCCTGAGCTGCACGGCGGGCTCTCCACATTAGTCAACATACTGGTGCGGTCACGCTGAGATATTACCACAGTATGCAAGAGGACAACTGCAGTACCCACGATCAGGTTTAGATGAGACTGTCAGGCATCGTTTACTTTACGGCTCCAAAACGACTTGCTCCCCGTCGCCGGGTAACGTCGACTACCCTCACGCCCGGTAATGAGCAGGTATATAAATATTATACGTCTGGTCAGTGGGGTGCACCTTTATCCCCACCGGTGCTTGCAGTGCCTTCCTCTGTACATGATTAAATCTAGATTAGATTCCGATTTCGTCCGCCCGCACAGATCGATGTTGTCTGAAGCGACTCAAGTTAAGTACCTTGCCCTGTTGTGCGAAACCAATGCCACATTGGATTTGAACTAGCAAGCTTCCGGTTTCAAGCCCAGTACCCTAACAAAGTACTGACCCAATGAGAGCTGACATAGAGCCCCAAATCAGCCTTGCATACATACCCTCATACCCAGATGCATACACACATCTCTCCACTACAATCCACGCACATCTGATTGGATATCTCTCCCCAACAACTATGTGAGATATCGTTTACTGATTGAGCCAACAGGTGCATGGCATATAGACATCACGGACATTCAGTTTGGTGTTAAATTGTGAAAAGTAATTTCTGAGATATTAGCACAAGTTTATTTTTTTGGTTTAATTGAAAGGGAATGAAAAGTTTCAACTGACCTCCAAACTTAATGACCCCTCTCCTCATTTGACTGGAACTCCTCTAGACTCCACAGACCTCTGATTTCATCTCTCTCTTGGTCTCTGTCTCAGTCTCCCATTGTCCCCCTCTCTCCCTCTGTCTCTCTTCTCTCTCTCTCTCTCTCTCTCTCTCTCTCTCTCTCTCTCTCCCCGTGTCTCTTTCCCATCCCTCACTCCCCCATGCGTACTTCTCTCTTCTTTCTGTTTTTTAAATGTGCTCACGAGCAGATTGTCGTTCCCTCTCCTCCGAGGGCAGGCGCAGTGAACATGCCATGTGCAGGCTCTGATAACTGGAACCATTCCCTTTGAGGGACTCTTGTCTTTAGTATTATTGTGGGAGTAACACTGGGGGTTACAGTGATACGGTGGGGGGGGGGTGGTAGTATTGAGAAAGACATGACAGTTTAGTCATTTATTATTTTTATGTGGTTTTTATTCACATTTTTCAGTTAGGATGCTACGAGTGTGTGTATTCCTCTTGCCCGACACACACACACACACTGTCTGGAGGCTCTGTGTTCAGATAAATAATGTAAAAGCTGCAGCACTCTTCATGCGTAAATCATCCGTGGTCGCAGTGTTTTACCCTGTTTTTACTGCCCTGCTACTGGGCGGCAGACACTTAGTGACAGATATGCAAGCGCCCGCCGTGACAAAGCCAGGACTGTGGCAGCGGTGAATGCGTGTGGAGGTGTCAGATGCACGTCCCTCCTCTCCAATGGCCCATAGCCACCTATAGCAACCTCGTGAGGCACAGCATTAACATTAATGCTTTCCTAGATCTACCTTTGAATGCTGTCCAATCCATAAAAAAAAACACTTCCTAAACAATGTCCAATCCATAAAAAACCACCTCCTAAATGTCCAATCCATAAAAAACCACCTCCTAAACAATGTCCAATCCATAAAAAACCACCTGCTAAACACTGTCCAACACACAAAATATGACTGTCCAACAGAGGTGTAAAATCGAAGGGCCAGAAAGTCCTGCCATGTGTTTCTTCAGCCAGCTGATTTCACTAATTAGTTCTGCCTCCTGGCTGAAGAATTGTGCTAATTAGCAAAAGCAGGCGATTGGAACAAAATACTGGGGAGGACTTTTACTTTCTGAACCTGGATTTTACAGCTCTGCCATCCAAATGCTAACCCAATCCAAAGAAAATCGCCTTCAAAGCATTGTCCAGTCCTGGAAGGTCAGCATTTCCCATGTGTCCTTTTGTTTCAATTAATTGTATCATGTTCTGATGCCAGAAAGGTCAAAGGTCACTGTGTCGTGTGGCTCCGTGGAACCTGCTGCTGCAGGTGACGATGGTGATGAGGAATTGGCGGAAATGGCGATTGACTCAGTGCACTAAGCCGCTCTGAAGTGTAATCCAGACACCCCACTGATAGCACGGCCGAGAGCAGGCCAAGCCTGATTGAATTTAACCGAACAGTGATTGATTGAACCAATGCTTCCATCTGTTTCAGGTCTTCAGGACCGGTGGAGTGTGGAGGGGGGGGGGGGGTCTTGACGTTTCTCCTCTCGGGCCAAGATGGATGTGGACCACTCTGCAGGCTTGGTGTGTACCATGACAGTTAGCCAGGTCTGATGGAGCCTGTATATCTCTTCTCCATCTCTCCCTGAATCTCTGCTTTCGTTTTTCTACTTCCTCTCCTCCTGTTTTCGTCTCCCTCTGCCTTCCTCGATCCTTTTCTCCTCCTCCACCCCTCCTGCTCCTTTTCTCCACAAGCCTCTGTACTCCTGCCTTTTCCCGCCTCTGCTCCCTCCTGTCCTCCTTGCTTGCTTGCTCTCCTCTTGTTCCCCAGCCAATCGTTTGCAGTCCGCTAAATCCTTTTTATTTTGAAAAAAGTACCAAATAAATTGAATTATGTGCAGTTATGGAGTTTTTCAGACCAGTCCGTAGGAATCCTACTTTGTTGCTGCTTAAACTATGACTATGGTTTCTGTTTTGCCTCCTTATGGGTGGAGTG